>JARFOC010031181.1:0-29847 GCA_031763485.1 Osmoderma eremita
ACCCAAGAGCTATTCTAGGAGCAATGTTATATGGATATGCCATTGACCAAATTATTGTTTTTAGACCTGAAGACTTTAGTTGGGAAAATTATATTACCCTAATTGGATTGGATTTTCCGAGAAAGTTTGAACTTTCATTTATAAATAAACCAGAAATAAAGGAATGGCTTAAAGAATGGAACAAGTCAAATGGCAAAGCTTTCGAATATCTTTATACTGAAATAATAGATGAAACTCAAAATTACTTACGGTTTGCTTTTCAAAGTATTAAACAAAATTTATCTGTTCAAGAAACATTGAGAAAATTGGGGTGTTTTGACCAAGCAACAAGAGGCTCTGGAACTTCAACTGTTATAGCTGGGGTTTATTTGGCTGCAAAATTTCATAACAACCCACTAAACGCCATACTAGAGGCTGTCAATGCATTAGGTTCTGACACAGATAGTATTGCTGCTTTTACTGGTGGACTTATTGGTGCGTTGCATGGAAGTAGTATTATACCCAATAAATGGAAATCAGTCCAAGACAATGAGTATTTGGACAAAATTGCAGAAAGACTTTTATTCATTTCTGAAGATAGATTTGTAAATGAGACACTTGTTTCAACTCCAAATCTAAAACCACTTAATAATATAAGTAAGGATGATTTTTCTATCGATACAGAAATTGAATTTATTCCATTGGGAAAAGGAAAAATTACTTCTATTGACAGACAGCTTACCTTAACAAAAGGTAAATACAATCTGATACTTGAAGCAAACTTGGACAATGGACAAAGTATTATTGTTTCAAAACTATTTGATAGCTTGGATAATACAGATCATAAGGTGCTCAAAAACAATGATACAGAAGTATTATTTCAAATAGCGGAAGATAGGCTAAAGCCAAAAGCTTATGATAGGCTAAAAGCTTTTATCAGCAAACAAAAGAAAATATCAAAAGAGCAAATTGATATGATAATGACTATTCTGATAAATAAAGAATAAAAACAAACGGATTAATCTTGATTTACTCAAACAAAGAGGTATAATCCAAGAATAAAAACGGCATGGTTGAAAAGAATTCTATCGAAAATCTTTCTTTCATCTCAATAGAGTGTTTCCCATAAAATCCTAGCTTTGTTTATCCTTTTGATAAAAGGATATTTATCAGATTAAAAGGAAAGATACATATCCAAAAATCTCAAGAAATTATTTATGTTTACAGTTGGGTTATTTGATTGTATTGTACTATAAAGCTCAAAAATAAGAACGGTCGCCCAATCATTACCTCAACCACTTTGAACTCAAGTTTACATTTTGTTAGTAAGTGAACTATATTTGATTTGCTTGTGCTGAGATAGAATATAATCTATATTCGCATTATTCTTTTTTAGCCTTATTCTAAGGTAAGATGAGTATCTCAGGGATATGGTGTACATAAAGAATCAGTAGATGAAATAGCAATGGATTGTATTCTGTTAATTATTGCAGGGGATTCAGAATAAGATTCTTTAACCGATAAATCCGATTAGGGTCATCCAAAGTCAACAATGTTATATGATAGATCATGATATCCTTATGTTAGAGATATTGATCCTTCATTTAATAATAGGAGTATTCTTGAATATACTTGGAGACAATCTTTACAACTCATCTCATAATGGTACTGAATCACTGTATCAAATTCTAAACAACCTGCAATGACTCTATCTGGACAAGCAATATCTTTTTCTTTAAGAACATTTGGATATTCTTTATCAAGTGCCTGGTTAAAATCTATATGCTTGTTCTCCCATCTAATCTCTTTCAATTTCTCGATCCAGATATAGCCTGTAGATGAACATTAGTTATTCTGATAGATATTTTATTTGTTAAAAATAGATATACATAGCATAATACCTCTAAAATGGAAATCTACAATTAAACATTGGAGATATATCAATTATTACACAAAAAGATGTAGAATTGTTTGTTCTTTTCCGGAACAGAACCTATCTTTGTATTACCACTTTCTATGCCCAAATCTTCATGTAAAACGGGGCATATCAAAGAAAAACAATCCATAAGTTAACATATTTATTAGGGACTCAACGGTTCGAATCCGTTATTCTCCCGAACTAAAATACAGCAAAATGACGAATTAAGATCATTTTGCTTTTATTTTTTTAAGTCATAGTAAATTAAGCTAATAGCTGTAATATTGATAAAAAATAAAGCCTTGAAAATGTAAATTACCTAATTACATGTTGTTATATCTTATATATTTAAGCTAAATAGACCGAAATCATACTTAGGAAATTGAAAATCTTCAGGTATGATTTTTTAGTTATTCATATGAAATACAGCATAAAGCATGAAAAATACATTCAGTATTTTGTTTTTTATCAAGAAAAATGAAGTCAAACAGAATGGATATTGCACAATAATGGTGCGCATAACAATAGATGGAGAATATCTTCAGTTTAGTACACAACAAGAAATCCTTCCTCATCTTTGGAACCAAAAAAATGGTAAAGCTTCCGGGCGTACAACTGCGGCTCTTCAAATTAATGACCATTTGACTACTATTCGCATGGAACTGTATAACCATTATAGGGAATTGTCAGGTAAGTATGATCGGATTTTTCCGCAGATGGTCAAGAATGCATACTTAACACCCGAAGACCATGATCTATTAGGTCATCAATTTCAAAACCATTTGAAACATTTAAAATCCAGAATAGGAAAAAATTTAACAAAAGAAACTTATTACAGATATGAATTAACTTGGCGACGTTTACAAAATTTTATTGAGGATAGATATAAAGTCACAGATATTCCTATAGGTAAGGTTAATCTGCGATTTCTAGAAGAATTTTATCTGTACCTTCGAGAAGAACATAACTGTTCGAATGATACTACTCAAAAATTCATGCAGAAGCTGGAGGCTATTTTTATCTATGCGCAAAAAATGCAGGTGATTAGTTCCAACCCTTTCGTATTCTATACATACCAGTTTGATAAAAAGCAACCTGTTTTTTTGACCAAACTGGAAATAGACAGTATACGTCAGAAACAGTTTAAAACACCCCGCTTAATTTTGATTAGAGACTTATTCATATTTTCTTGCTACACCGGCCTGTCATTTGCAGAGATTTGCCATTTGCGAAAAGATAATATTCAAAAAATGAATGACGGTAGTTCCTGGATATTCATCAAAAGAAAGAAAACTGACGTTATGTCCTATATCCCGTTGTTACCTATTCCGATACAACTGATTGGAAAATATCAAAACACAAAAAATGCAGATTTAATATTTAGCACATATACGAATCAGAAGACTAATGAATATCTGAAGGAAATTGCAGAAGTCTGTGATATCCGTAAAAATTTAACATTTCACGTTGCTCGGCATTCCTTTGCCACTTTGGCTTTAAGCTACGGAGTAAGTATAGAATCTATCTCAGGAATGCTGGGACACACCAACATTACCACGACGCAGATCTATGCTCAGATTACGAAGCAGAAGATAGGGGATGAGATGAGAGGCTTTGAGCGTGGTTTGATAAATACTGATGAGTTATCAAAGCGTATGAAGAAAGGCTATGATATCTATTTGCAGTTGTTAGATACAGCACGGAAAATGAAGGAAGATAAATTTTCAATAGAACAGATTATATACTATACAGGCCTATCCCGAGATGAAATTGTTGCTTCATAAGACAACAAAAAAGAGCTGTATCACTGATATACAACTCTTTTCTTACACTTCTATACTACAGAGAGGAACAAGCTAGCACTCTTTCCATGCTTTCAAATAATTCTTTTCCAGCAAGTTTTCGACATCAGACTCTTTGTATAAGACCTTTCCACTCAGAAGGATATAAGGCAATAACTCTTTATCCCTGTAAGTTTGTAAAGTCCTGCGACTAATATTCAACTTTTCGGACAATTGATGATCTGTTAAATATCGTTCACCGTTGAATAGTGGTCTGTAATTGCTAAATGTCTTTTCAATCTTTGATTTGACATTTTCGATCAATACATGTAAGTCTGTAATCTTTTTGTTAGATGTTTTTAATTCAGGCATGTTTTAACGTTTTAGAATTAGAACTTTTGTACTTTAATATTTTCTCGACATCACAAGGCTTATAAAAAATCTTGCGGTCAATCATTGAGAAGCCAATTTTACCATTTTTTCGGTAGGTTTGGAGGGTTCTTGGGCCGATATTCAAGATGTCGCATACATCCTGTGCATCTAGCCATTCATTTGATGACTTGTCATTATGCCTATCGCATAATAAACTGATTTGATTCATGAAGCTTTCGAAACAATCTAAAGTCTCTTCGTTAATTTGGGAGGGAAATAATAAATCCGTCATATAAGAATAATTTTTCGTTAGAAATTAAGAATATCAACGAAAATATAATCTTATTTTCGTAAAACAAACTAAATCAATATATTGGCATTATTTGTCGGTTGCTAGCGTGATTTGTCACCCCTAAAGACATGAAAAACGTCTCTCTCGTTTTTGTTTTTTACTATTAATGATTTATTAGACATGAACGTAATAAGAAGCAATGAAATACAGTGTAATTTATAGTATATATTCTTTTTTGGTCAATATTCAAAAACAAGATATAGTATTATATATAGTGTAATAATTCAAAATCATATATTTATGAATTCAAAAAATAATATTAATTATAGTATATATATATGTAAAATCGATTTTTATCATAAAAATATTATATTTGATACTATAATGAATAATATAATAATTAGCTTATGATCCTTGAATATAAGATTACTGACAAGATGATTTCTTTGGTTGTCTCAATTTCTGAAAAAATAGGTAGGCTAAAAGAAATTAGGGGAGCAAACAGGCATATTGACTTTGATAAGGCTTGTATCATAAAAAACATTCAAAGAATTCTTAAAGAGAAAAATATAATCTATCCGGATAAAGTTATTCTTGATTCACTAATATCAGGAGATTCGATACGACAAGAGAATGTAAAGTCTATTCTTCCTATAATTGAATTTCATGTTACTCATTTAATAAATAAGGAACTGGATATTAACTCATATACAGAAAAATATAACAGGAACGGATATTTTGAGGAAATACCTGTCTGGAGATTGGAGCAGATTATATCAATAAACGATTTTTCATCACGATTTTTTCTTTATTCTATTGCTGACTTTTGTAACGAGTGTAATAATCTAACTTCAGATTATTTTATTGAAGGATGGTTAATCAATCGCTTTTATAAGGAATACGGAATTATATTAAACCTAGCTTATAGTAATTATTTAAAAGAGCAGAAGAGTATAAATGGTTTTGATTATGTATTTTCTCAGACTTTTCTTCTTAAAGATCCACTAAGATATGAGTTCTTTTTGTCTGTAATTGATATTTTACTGGATGACTGTATTAAATATTACTACGAACTGTCTAATCCTAAATCGGGCCGTGTTGAACTGCTACGAGGAACGATTAAAGAACCATTCTCTCGCAAAGACTACCGGGCTTATTATAATATATCAGGGTCTGCTGCCAGTAAAGACTTAAAAGAAGCGGTAGATAAAGGGATTCTCATCGCAAAGGGGGATAAGATAAATACAAGGTATTGGTATGATGTCGATACTCAGATAGAAATGTAAAGTGGTATCTGTATTACTTAAATGTATTGACTAATAATTTCTATTATCTATAGTATCTTACTTTGTGCTTTAGCTCCTAAGATTGTGCTGTTAGTGAGAGTAACCAACAGTCTTGAATTAACAACTCTCCATTGATGTTAATATATAGCCATTGCTGCGTTTAATTGTTCAATAATTCTTGCTTCCTCATTATGCCCGTCGGTTGATAACCTAAGTAATGGAAGTCCGATAATTTCTAAAATGTGATCTTTCTTATTGTCCCTTTCCTGTTGTAACTTATTATCATGGAATGAAACACCGTCTACCTCAATAGCTAAAACAGGGGTCTTGTCCATTTTGTTATAGAGTAGAAAGTCGATTCTTGAATTGTTCCTTATGAACTGGATTTCATCTTCAGAAAATGATTGAAAATCCCGGACAAGGTCTCTAAGCCGATATTCTCGGACCATATCAATTGACGAAAATTGAAAAGTGTTATGTTTTATAGAATCATTACCTAAATATGACATATAAACAGTTTTTCCTTCTCCTCCGTCTGCTATAATTAACGCTCTTAAGGGTTTCTTTTTGGACAAAGTTAAAATTGCATGATAACTGTACACAATTATATCGTCTCTATTGTCATAAAGAAGTTTTCTTGGAATGTAGTTTTCGATTTGTTCTGTATACTTAAAAAAATGAGATAGCTCCTTAATATTAAAGATAGAAGATGGGGTTAATATACTTAGAATTTGTTTGGCAGTTTCTTCTGTTTCAAAAATAGCATGAGACAGCTGTTGCATTTTTGAGATTACTTGCTGCACATAATTGGGGTTTATATGTATTGGCTTTTCACAAAATTGATTTTCATGATTTAATTTTATTTCTTTTAATTTCTCAACTGTATATATATTCTCATTATCAGTTTCAATATGGTGTTCATGGCAAAGAAAAAGTAAATTTTCAATTGACCTTCTATCCTCTTCGCTTTGATGTGGATTAAAACGCTCTCCTCCATGCATTGCTGCTTCTATATGGCAACATTCTGCAATAAGGTCGTCCTTATCATTAAATATAGGATGACAACAATCAGGAAAGTAGCATTGATTTCCTGATCTAAGCAATAGCATCTTTACTGTTTCCTGTTTTGGCGGTAATCGCTTTATATTATTCATAAATGAATGTATAGGCTTGGACTAATATTTTATGTGTAAACAAATATGATAAATGACTTGTGGATGAGCAAATATATTAATTTTTTCTTCTTTTTTATATTCACAATATAGATGAACTTAGATAAACGCTCTTTGAGTACATGCTTTAGCTCTATCATATTGCAGAAAATATATGAATATAAGATCGTTCTGTTTGTCTTTTAAAATTTGATAATAAATAGAGTTCTCGCCAATAGAATCTCTTCCCACCTAGTCGGATACTTGTCGTAGGTTTGAGATATAGCAAAATTGTTCTTTATAACTTACTATTATGTAATTGTATATAAATTTTTTACACTCTTTTGTAATGTTTAAATGCTAATTGGAATTGTTGGTATATAAAATGTTTGAATACTAATGTCAATATTAAAAATGAAAAAGAGTTGTATATATAATGATACAACTCTTTTTCTCTAGTTTTATGCTGAAACAAAGATCAGATTAGTCTTCTTTCCAAGCTTTCAAATAATTCTTTTCCAGCAAATTTTCGACATCAGACTCTTTGTATAAGGCTTTGCCACTTAGAAGGATATAAGGTAATATCCCTTTATCCCTGTAAGTTTGTAGAGTTCTGCGACTAATGTTCAACTTTTCAGACAATTGATGATCCGTTAAATATCTTTCTCCGTTGAATAGTGGTGTGTAATTGCCGAATGTCTTTTCAATCTTAGATTTGACATTTTCAAGTAGTAAATGCAAGTTTGCAACTTTGTTGTTGAGTTTTATTAGTTCTGACATAATTTCTGGTTTTTAGAGTTAGAAATCTTTGAATTTAATATCTTCTTGACATCACAAGGTTTATAATAAATCTTGCGGTCAATCTGTGAGAAGCCAATTTTACCATTTTTACGGTAAGTCTGGAGGGTTCTTGGTTGGATATCAAGGATGTTACATACATCTTGTGCATCCAGCCATTCATTTAACAACTTGTCACTATGCCTATCACATAATGAACTGATTTGATTCAAGAAACTTTCGAAACAATCTAGAGTCTCATCGTCAAAATTTTGCGTAACTGATAAATCCATCATATTGGAATAAGTTTTATTGAAAAATTTAAATACACCAACGAAAATATAATCTTATTTTATTAAACAAAAGAAAATCAGTGAATTGGCGTGATTTGTCGGGGGTTGGCGTGATTTGTCATATTTTCAAGTTTTGTCTTGTCCTTGAAATAGATTGGTGGCTTATTCGATTTAAATCTGAAATACGAAAAGATCTTTGAGAGATGTAACCATGATTGTCTCTGTACATATTTTGATGATACTCATAAATTATGTTTAAATGATTATCACTCTGAGATTGATTACGGAAATTGAATATTATTCTAACAGAAAATTAGAGTTGTATGAAATTGAAAAATAGCAGTATTGTCAATTCTACAGGCTGTATTCTGAAAAAGAAGAGTTAGATGCTCTTCTTAAGATATAAATTACTTTTCAAAATAAGTCAATAGTTTAAGTAAGCTGTTTTGCAAGCTTTCTTATTTTCGTTTCTTCTTTAGGGATGCCAAACGAGCAGCTTTAATAGCTTCAATATGTTGGTATGACCAATCTGCAAAACTTTCAATTAATGGTAATAATTCGATACCTAAAGCGGTTAGATTATATTCTACACGTGGCGGTATTTCTGGATATACTGTCCGCTTAATAAAACCATCATTTTCAAGCATCCTTAGTGTTGTTGCCAACATTTTTTGTGATATATCTGCGATACACCTATCCAATTCATTAAAGCGCATTCTACCATTCTCACCCAGCGTAATTATAATAATCATAGACCATTTGTTGCCAAAATGTTCCATAACCATCCGAAATGGACAATCTTTATCGTATGGATATTTTTTTAGAAACTCTTCCATCTTAATTGATTTATTTTCAATGTTAATAACTTATAGGTAAGTTATTAACTTCAATATCAGTTCTTGTCCGATCAAACTTCATGACTTAAATTTGCACGAACTAAAAGTAAGTAACTTTATTAAATTTAGCAAATTATGAAAGAAATGAGAGTTGTAACCCAATTTAAGTCTTTATTGAGATTCAGTGGGGTATTTAATATCACAGTAGCTTCCATGTTTATTTTCCCGAAATTATATGAATACTATCTGTTACTATTTAATTGGGTTAACTGTATCATCGGCTTGGGAGGAAAAGACTTATCAATACCTAATGATCCTTTTCATGCTCTTTTTATCAATACCGCTGGTATTGATTTGGTATTGATTGGATGTATTATTCTAATTACGTCTGCAAATCCCCTACATGTAATAAGCAGACGTATCATCTTAGCAAATGGTATCGGAAGGTTCTTGTTTACATTATTTGTTTGCTACTATGCTATTGCTAATGGATTGATGGGGATATTTGTTGTTTTTGGTATTATTGATTTTATAATTACATCTGGATTTATTTACTTTCTAGTAAAGACAAAAAATATTTCGCTCCCAGTAATACAATACACTAGCATTTAGTTGTAATCTATATTTTTTCATGGATATTAAGATATTTCTTATATCAATGTAGAGAATATTTATATAAATAATGTTGTAAATTTGGAATCAATGGAAATTAGACATTATTGATAAATTCGTTGGCAATGATGAATAAGCGTATTGACTATGGATTATTTCCCTCATGTAATTCAAATTAAGATAATAGCCATTAAAATAATCCTGTTGATTGAATTGGCATTAAATAAAATATTCTATTTTTGTAATGGTTATTAAAATAACAATCATTAAATTATTGCTTAAGATGAAATTTTATAATAGAATACAGGAGTTAGAGGTTTTAGCTCGTACGCTGGAGCAATCTCAAAAAAGTTCGTGTTTTACAGTCATGGTAGGACGTCGCCGTATCGGTAAAACATCTCTTCTCCTCGAATCTGTAAAGGGTCAAAAATATCTATATCTATTTGTTTCCCGAAAAAGTGAGCCGCTTCTTTGTGAACAGTTTCAAAAAGATGCAACAAAAGCTTTGGGTATACAGATATTCGGAAGTATTACCCAATTTAAAGACCTCTTTGAGCAATTACTTATTTTTGCCACAAAAGAACATTATACGCTGATAATTGATGAATTTCAGGAATTTGATAATATAAATTCATCGATATTCAGTGATATTCAGAATCTCTGGGATCAGTATAAGGACAAGGCTAAAATCAATTTTATAGCTTCCGGTTCTATCTATTCAATGATGATGAAGATTTTTGAGAATAGGAAAGAGCCTTTATTTGGCCGTCTTACATCAAAGATGATATTGAAACCATTTGCCGTAAGTGTCATCAAGGAGATATTAAATGATTATAGTCCTAAATACACAGCAGAGGATCTTCTGTGCCTGTATATGCTTACCGGAGGAGTTCCTAAATATCTTGATTTATTAATGGAAGCAGGAGCGGTTACAAAGGATAAGATGTTGGATATGGTCACAAGTCCGGACTCACCCTTTCTTGGTGAAGGTAAAGATTTACTAGTCTCTGAATTTGGAAAGGAGTATGGCACATACTTTTCCATCATGCAGTTAATCGCTTCAGGAAAAACTACCCAAAGTGAAATTGATTCCATTATAGAAAAAAATACAGGTGCCTATCTGGTAAATCTAGAGAAGGAGTATTCTCTTATCATAAGAAACAAACCGATGTTTTCGAAACCGGAGAGTCGTAAAAACCGTTGGAGCCTGAATGATAATTATCTTCGTTTTTGGTTCAGGTTTATTTTTCCGAACCAATCATTAATTGAAATGGGTAAGAACGAATTGCTTCGAGAATATATTGATAAGAATTACGAGCAATATAGCGGACTGATCCTGGAGAAATATTTTCAGGCAAAAACGGTAGAGGAGGAGAGGGTTACCATGATTGGCAGCTATTGGGACAATAAAGGATTAAATGAGATTGATTTGATAGCACTGAATGATTTGGATAAAATAGCTATTATTGCCGAAGTAAAACGTAATCCGAAGAAAATCGATTTGAATCTTCTTCAGGAAAAGGTTGATTCTATAAAAAAAGAGCTTTCAAAATACAAAGTCCAACTGAAAGGTCTTTCTCTGGAAGACATGTGATTTCTTTGGAAGATTTTTATTGCAATATATTAACTTTTATAAGTAAATATATCAGAGTTGATCGGACCATTAATTAAATCGTATCTTCTTGAATTCCAAAGCTGTATTTAAAGCTGTTTCTATATATATCTTCAATAGTTGCATCTGTATTAAATTGTCCGGAATTATCTAATATAGTATATACATGAGCATATTCATTATATATATTAGTAGAAAAAATGCCAGGGTCGTCTGTGCCTAAAACTATTTTTGGAAATTTTTCTTTTTTGAATAGGTGAAAACCTCTCTTTTCGTTGGATAGCCATCTAAGTATATGATGTTCTCTTGTACTGCCATAGATGCTTATTCGGGTATTACTGGTTGGTAATGTTTCTATTACAATATCTTTCTTTATCATATATTTTGCAGTTAGTTGCTGAAAATATATTATTTTATTATAATTTTCTCTTCTAAAATGATATAATTTCATTAAAGTCATCACTTCACTATTTATATTTGTTTTCTCTTGGATGATAGAATTCCATTCCATTAAATCAAATACCATCGAACTTTGAGCTTCCATTAAATTCTCAGAAAAAAACAATATTGGACAGTATTTTCGAAGTAGCCATGATTTAATCAAATCTCTTACAGAATATGGTTTACCATAAATTTTCTCTGATAAATCCACTATTTGTCCATTTATATATTTTCTGATCTTTATTTTTCTTTTAGGGGTTAAATGGTATAGAAATACTAAATTATCTAACCATTCTCCTTGTGATAAATAAATATATTTATCCATTTTATTCATCCACTGTTCACTGCTTATACCTAAAGCCGTAGCATGGCCAATTCTATCTCCCGGAGCTAGTTCCAAAAAACAAATAGATTCATAAATGGCTCTCAATCCACTTATTATATGACTAAAATCTTCTCCTGCGTGAAAGGTGAAATGGAGTTTTGTGCTATTCTGTCTTAGTAAACGATATACTGGAGCAAATACTTCTGGGGGAGTATTAAATTCACTTGAGGCGGCATCTATTCCTATAATTGGAATCTTATATTGTAAATTCATTTCGGGCATATTATTGTAGTCAATTATTGCTTTGGCTTTTTGCCATAATTCCCTTCTCAGAGCCTCATGCCTTTTTTTATTTGATTCAGAATCTTTAGTCTTATCCCAACTTTTTATAAAATGACATGTAAGTGAAAATAATTTATTTTTCTCTTCTATTGGAATATCCATGAATTTCATAAATTCAATTAATCCCTCATTAATTATTCCTATTTTATTAGATAGCTCTTTTGTCGATTTTCCAGGAGAAAAACGTCCTTCTATATGATTTATAAGATTTTTTTTATTTTTGTTTCCATTGAGCTGTAAAAAACGATTTAGGTATTTTTTCTCCGATAAATCCCTAAATTTATTTTCTGATAATTTCTGAAACTGCTGAAATCCCTTCTGATGCAATTGCTGTACAACAAATTTATTAATTACTCCTTCGATTAAAAGATAATGATGATATATTTTAGATAAATGATATTTGTATTTATATGAGTCAATTGCAAGACGAGATAAAATCAATACATGCATAAAACACTCTAATGTGATATCGGTATAATTGCTTTTGTCTATTAGGCTCTTAAGATATTCTCCCATAGGATGCACATTTTTAGATATCAAATCGTTGATCTTATAAATATCCATATTATCCCATCCGATCGGTTTTTGATGGGGTGAATTGAATAAATAGTCATTTATTATTGTATATCTCAAGGCTCTTGCAGTATTTAATAAATGAAGTAGTTCATCTTTATCTTTATAAGTATCTTCATACTCTATTTGTTCTACAACTAAAAAATTACCTTCTGCTTGTTTTAAATATTTGAAGTATTCAGAAGGATCATTAATACAATTCTGCCAAAGTACGTCAATCTCTGTTGTTCCGTTTAAGTGAATATGTAAATCATTAAATCCTGTTCTTTGGGTTAGTTCTTCTAGTTTTTCTATTTTCGGACTAGGTATTGATGTATAAAGTACATTCGGTTTTATATAATCATTTATGTAATTTTCTATTCTTTCTTTGGTTAATGCTTGTGGATTAGATACGTTAAAAGGCTTCTTATTTGCTATTTTTACAGCCACAGGAATTAGGGGTGATATAAATGTTAGTGTATTCTGCCATTCAGGAAACAATTCTTTTCTCACGAATACCTGTTTTTGGGTTACATTCCAATCCAAAAAATAATTAGATAGTACAAGAAAACCTTCATTAATAAGACTCACAAGGGAATCTATTTTGTTTTCAGAAATATGTAGTTTATTAGCTGAACGATAAAGATGATCTGGTACATGTGGACATTGCTCTTTTTCATTAAGGAGCATACGTCGCTTGATATCTTCCCACGAACATGGAATACCATTCTGATATGCCCTTAGAGATAGCCTGTCCGTAAGAATTTGACGTAATACAATTTTTATATCCATTCTATCTCTTTTAAGGAGTAATTAGTATTGGATAATATTTTTTGAAGATTGACTATGCGTTTATCATACAGTTTTTTATTGCCAAATAACTGCTTTACAATCTGTTTTGTAAGTTTATTATTGTTAATAATATCAACTTTTCTAAGATTATTATCCATTGCATATCGGGCTATTTTCTTAGCATTATCTGGTGTTTCCCAAAAGTTGTGAGATACACGTTCGGTTGAAACATTATCTAATATCACAATATGGGGAAAAGTATTGTCTGATGAAGATTGTTCTTGAGTATTAATAATTGTATTGAGTTTGCGAAGTTTTATATTGACATTAATATTTTCATCAAACAATGTATTATATCCAGTTGTGTTCATCAAGATGGATAAATCTGCATAAACATTTATCAGTGGACATTTAATAATCATATTAAAAAGTGGTAGGTTTATTGCCTGCTTGACAATAAAATCAACATTATCAATAAATATTTTGTCACTTCCTGTCGGATTAGCCAAATTTATACCTGCAGCAGACTCTCTTTCCATATATTCCTCTATAGCAACAGCGTTGAAAAAACATATAAACTGGCGATGTAATTGCAGAGCATCTGTATCTGCATCTATCCGTAAAAATGAATAATATGTCCTTACCATAATACGACCTAACAGGTAAGGAGGTATTTCAATTTTCTGATGTGATATTTTCCAGTCTTTAAAAGATTTAATAAAAGATTTAAGTCCAGAAATTTCTTCTCCTAATCCTGATTCATTAATATCAATAGGTAAGCTGTTATCTTCTTCTCCAACATTCTTTTTACCTCGAATTGCCAATGAAATGCCCTTTTGCCAGCGTGGAAACTCCCGGAATTGAGAGAGTTTTATAAATTCATCTAAAATATGCTCTTTATCAACTAACATTAATTCTCCGACTGCTGCTAATATGTTATTGAAAGAATAATATATCCGATTTCTATCTAAACTTCCTGTGACGCTGAATGCAGGAAGATACCCTAGATAATCTAAAATAGACTGTTTTCTATCAAATTTAAAAATATCATCAAGACGAAATGTGTCCAGTTTCTCTCTCTTTTTATTTATACGATACAGCGTCTTTATCGGTATAAAACCAAAAGTTGAAGCATCATTAAGATTCTCTTGCGTTAGAAAAGTATCAATATAAGAACTTTGCAAAGATGCTATTTTCTTCAAACCATAATCATGATACACTTTGGAGTGTGTTATAAAATCATTGACGTTAGTTCCATATTCATTTTCATAGCCCCATTTATCTGTTAGGTTTACAACATTAGAGATACGGATTATATAGTCAAATATTTCGGCGGGTTGATTAATAATCTTATTGTGCCACACAAAGCCTAAAGCTATTAAGGCTCCATTTATGGTATCATTCTCTGTTTTAGGTAGGAGTTGACTACCTTCGTCAAGAATTTTATTTTCGGTAAGAAATCTTAGTAAATGAACATTTATAAATCCTATTCCGTTGATAAGATCCCAGACTTCAACTTTTGATGATTTTAAATCGGTATAAAATACATCAGTAATATTCTGGATAAGACCTTCTACAGACTGATCTTCCTTGTATTTTTCAAAGGATTTGATCAATGAAATCTGCGTGCGGATAGGCATAGAAGCTAAATGAGGATAATAGGTTTCAATACCGATATAGGATGCTATCCCCAAGTTCTCAAGAAATTGTACATAATAATCTTTAACAGTAACCGTTCCACTTTTGGCCTCAATTACGAATGTTTTAACTCCCAAATCTATCTTTTTTAGCAAGGGAGATAGTACTACACGGTTCTCTGGTTTTAATACCTTTATAAGATATTGGCTTTCAAGTCGATAAACCATACCTATATAATCTTCATTATTAAAAAAGTCTTTGTCATATTCATTTTTTAATAAAGTTTTTCCGAAATTTTTCCATTGCTTTTTTCTGATAAGTAATGAATATAGATCAAGATCCCCACTTAATATAATTATTAATTGAGGTGATGTCAGATACCTGCGTATGGTCTCCATCACGGGCCAACCTTTTACAAAATCTGTATCTACATCGTCAAAAGCAATGAATAGCACTTTTTTTCCAGAATATCAAGGCTTTTTTTTATGAATTTATGGAAATTTTCTTCTAGATTATTGGCTGATTCTATATTATGTAAACCTTTTTCCATGACAAATGTGGAATCATACCAGTCTGAAGCATCCAATGGCATTCCTACTCCATCTAATAAAGGCATACCTGCTGCAAGTTTTTTAAGATATTTGTTCCATGCAGTAAAGTTCTCATCATCAATAAGATTACGCCCCTCACATTTTTCTATTACTTTTTCTTTAATTCTTGAAATGACATTCAGAAATATATGTCCTTTTTCTTCTGTAAGAGTAGGATCAATAGTGAAAAAGATTTCATTCTTTAGCTCTTTGTCATTTTTGAGGCTCATTAAAAAAGAGGTTTTGCCACTACCTCTGTTGCCAGATAACGTAATAGTGTTGTGCACACTTCTAAATCTTGTGTCCAGATGATCTGAGAAAGGATTGTAAATCTCTGCTTTCGGCCTTAAAATTTTTATAATATCTAGTACTCTTTCTAATTCTGCAGCATGGATAAATCTGTCTTTTTCAAAATGTTTGATGTTTAAATCCAAATAAGGATCTATTTTTATTTTATTGTTTTCGGTTTCAAATTGTTTTTTATTCATAGTGTTTAATCTATAGAAAATATTTTTAGTATTCTTATATTTCGAATCTCTTTATGTTCGAATTAATTATCCGATAATAATTGGAGTTTCTTATGTCTCTCCGCTATACCAAATTAGGAAAGACGGTTTGTAACCGTCTTTCCTTGTATATATACCTCTATAATACTGTTTTACCCCTATATGTTAGTATATGTGATCGTATGCCGATATGTGCCAAAATATGGCAATATTTGACTCTTGCGTCATGAAAAACTAAAACATGATGCAGAGCATGACGCAGAATTATTACATTTGGATTTTATATCCTTAAAATCCTGTTTAATAATAACTTTTTTCAATGAAATTATATACAATAAATTTTTGGATATAATGTCTAGTCTAAATAGAAATTCTTGGCAGCTCTGAGAGGTTTGATAACTGTAAAAAATAAAATAATGATCTTACTTACCCAAAAGAAGAAAAAGCAATTTTCTAAACTGAAATTGCCTTTCCTGTAAGAACTATGACTTTTGTTATGTGACTATTGCATGTTCAATCGTTTTACTATAATCTTTGTTGTCATCGGATCACTATCCCCATAGTTTATTATCTGCATTTTCGAACCTGCACCCGGATTGTATCCTAACCTGTTGATTAAGGCAAGCTTTTGACCTTTAGTTGCTTTAGTGGCAAGGGATGTGAAAAAGGTGATTGCATCAGTGATATTAGTTGTAATATCCTGATAGGCTTCGTATTCATCGACAACTGTGCCGTCTAAACTCAGTCTGAGGTGCGATGTCGTCATACATTGGCGTGTGGCTGCTACAGTATATTTTCCATACCATCGGATTTCATATATATAATATCCATCGGATGGAACAGTAAACTCGGAACCTGTAAGTGGAATTGTATAGTTACCTAACTCTATTAGTTGTGTGGGGAGCGCTATAATAGCTTCTATACTTCCTGTAGATGGCATTACCGAAGACCATGTGGCATTGCCGTCATCATCAGAGGTGAGCATTTTATCTTTTGCCTGATATCCGTCCCGTACTTGGAGGGCATATCCAGTTCCTGCATTGATACTTAGCTTAGCCAGAGGTGTATGTGTACCTATCCCTACATTTCCCTGATTGTTGATTATTATATCATTACTCATTTCTATAGTTGAGGGTATTGCTGAATTATCTCCGGCCCCGTCTATTATCCAGACCTGATTTGATGTGGTATTGATAGTATTAATAGCTACTGATTGGGAGCGTATATGCATACAATAATTGCATAAGGCAAGTATGATTGTGATATATTTTATTTTCATATTTAAAATTTTACTTGTAGTTCTTTTATAAGAATTCTCGAAGTTGTCCACTGTTGGGATTGAGCAACCTGTACATCTCCCGGAGCTTCTATCGATTCGATATAAAGAGATAAAACATCATTTTTTTTCGCTTTGGTGTACAATGGTATATAAGATGTTATTGACCTATTCAGAAATGGACATTGGTATCGGAAAGAGTCTACCGTAGTGGTACCATTGATCTTAAGTTTCAAAACAATGCTTATCCGGCTGATAGTAGCATAATTGGCTGTATAAAATGACCACCATCGGATTTCAAAAGAATAGAATCCATCTCGGGGCACAGTGAAAGATGTATTCGGGACTAAAACGTCTGAGCCTTTCGGACCTAATGTAGCCGGTGTTACATCTTGTATGGGATATACTTGCCCGACAGGAGGCTGAGCTGCTTCCCACGAAGCATTGCCGTTGGCATCCGATACCAATATCTTATCAGTAGGATCCGTTACATCTGTTATTTGAAGAGGATAAACTTCGGCTGCATCTTGCGTATTTATCTCGAGTTTTACTTGCGGGTTTATAGTGCCTATTCCCATTTTTCCGTCTTTGGTCATTACTACATCGTCTTGCTGCTGTACTGAGGTTGGAGAACCATTTGAAGGATTAGTAGTTGCGGCACTATACTTCGCATCAACATGGAATAATGTTTGAGGATTTTCGGTATTAACTCCAATTTGAGCAATAGCAGGCAGATTTGCTATTATGATAGCTGTTGTTATAAAAAAATATTTCATATGTCCATTCGTTTTACGGTTATTTTGCTTATTGTCCAAGGTATTGTCGAATTGTTGGATGTGCTTTGCCCTGCTGCAGTAGGGGCAATTCCCGGACGGACATTTATTGTCATTGCTTTACCTATATCGGCAGCAGTTGCTGAATAGTAGAGTGCAAAATAGGCTGTAAGGCGATTAGAATCTGTGGTATTGATCGTAACATATACTTCATACTGATCAACATTTGTTCCATCTGCATTCAGGTAAAAATGTGTTGCCGTATTAGATATAACCAAAGGGGCATTGGCCGGATAGGTAGCCCACCATCTGATGTCGAAGGCATAATATCCTTCTTCGGGAATGGTAAAACTCCAATAATTAGTTGCGTCTTTTTTTATGGTTGTGATTACTCCAAAAGGAAAATTTTGTGCAGGTAGAGATGTTATCCCATATACCTGACCAATTTTTCCCATATATTTGTAATCTTTCCATGTAGCCTGTCCGGCAGCATTTACAGCAGTCATTATTCTGCCCTTTTTCACATTGGGGTCTACAATTTTTAATACAGCTTTGGGTGAAGAACTTGTTGCTCCATCCTCTAAAACTACTTTAGCAGAAGGATTTACCATTCCTATTCCCATATTCCCATTGCTAAGGATTATGATATCATCCAGCTGCTGAGCAGCATTAGGGATTCCGGTCTCAGGATTGGTTGAGACTATGGTCGAACGTCCGTCTATATGGAATATTCCTTGCGGGTTTCGGGTATTTATCCCTACTTGGGCATAGAGATGTATCCCAAAGGAGAACAATCCCGTCAATAATAAAATTTTCTTTTTCATTGCTACTAGAATTTTTATGTATTTAGTCGAATATTAGTTAGTTTCACAAAAAAGGCAGTGACATGTAATCACTACACGCCACTGCCGGACACAGTTGTCCCATAGCCAAACGAATCATTCGCGCAGACTTTGAACGACAACAAAAAAACAAATCAGTTGCACGAAAGGGTTTGCCAAAACAACTATTAATATATTTATTGGAGAAATATTCGTAATGCGGCAGGGTCGTGTACTTCTGACGCACAAACAAAAAAAGACGGAATAATCCGCCTGAAATATTTTTATTAGTAATGTATCTGCTAGTTAGCTCTCTCTCTCTCTCTCTCTCTCTCTCTCTCTCTCTCTCTCTCTCTCTAATATTTCAACGCATATATCCAAGCCTAAATCGTTAAAATTTAGATTCTTGTAGGCTGATATGTTTGTTAAATTAGGTGCCATTATCATCGTAAATAGTTATTTTACAGGGGCAAAGTTAAAAAAATATTCCTATATTACAATATAAGATAAGATCAAAACTATCTTTATTAGGCTATAACTATTTAATCAATACGTATTCTTGATATTTGTTTAGATTGAATATAAACGCATCTGGTTTTTGAATATAAAACATAAAAAAAATATCCGATAATCTTATATCTTTTTTGTATAATGAAATTAAAAGTATTTTTTATTCATTTTATTGTAAGATTTCCGGCAATTTTCTTTGATGGAATAAGTATTTAATTAAATTTGCAATTAATACCCGTTATATATTCTCATTAAGTAATAATATATATTTATTAATCTTTAATACTATTATAATTCAGTATATTCTTCAGCCTAAATAATTAAATCTAAATATTCAACAGCACTAAAAAAAAGACTAAACGTATGAAAAAGTTAAGGATGATATGTCTTGTTTCAACTTTTTTACTTGGGTTATCTATGCTTCATGCCCAAAAGAAAAACACACAAGTTGAACTTGAGGTGCAACAGCCGACCACAGGTCTGGATAAATCATTGAAACGAAAAGTAGCTATTGCCAGATTTTCGAATGAAACATTGTATGGAAAAGGCATTTTCTATGATCGCGACCATGATCCTATGGCAAAACAAGCCCTGGATATTCTCTCGAATAAGTTGGCATCTACCGGTAAGTTTATACTTCTCGAACGTTCTGATTTGGATAAGATACTGGACGAAAATGATAATAGTAACAACCGGTTTAAAGGAACCGGTGCCGACTATATTATAGTAGGTTCTATCACCGAATTCGGGAGAAAAAACATTGGTGACGCCAATCTAATTTCGCGAACCAAAACCCAGATTGCAGAAGCTGCTGTCAGTCTGCGTTTAATAGATGTTTCGACAGGACAGATCATATACTCGGAAGAAGCAAAAGGGGAAGCGGAACTTAAGAGTAAATCGACATTAGGTGTAGGAGCTTCTGCCGACTTTGATATATCACTTAGCGATAAAGCTATATCGGCAGCTATCTCAAAACTAGTCGAAAATGTTATAAACAATTGCATGGATAGACCTTGGAGGGCTTATTTCTTAACCGTAGACGATGGCAACCTGTTTGTAACAGGAGGTAGAAGCCAAGGACTAGCCGTCGGACAGGAGTTTATTGTAAAAGAAAAAGGCAAAGTAGTCAAAAATCCACAGACAGGATTAAATATGGAGTTACCGGGTAAAGAAGCCGGCAGAATAAAAATAATTTTTACAGGTGGAGATAATCCCGAATCGGAATTCTCAATCGTTGAATTTATTCAGGGAGAAATAGATCATAGTAAATTAGAAAATTATTACATAGAGGAGATAAAAATATGAAAACACACATCTGGTTATTAGCACTTCTGGCATTGGTAGTGGGTGCATGTTCGGTAGGAAGAACAACCGAATCGAGAGGTCTCGAAAATCAAGCTTACCTTCAGTTTGTAAGAGGAAATACCGATCGGTATTCAGATGGAGTAGATGTGTATATTGATGATGCACAACCATTCAGAGCTAAAGTTGATAAGGTAGACTCACGCACGGTAAAAGGAAATACCTACGTCATAAAGAGCGGTAAACGACACCTCAAAGTAGAGTATAATGGCACTGTATTATATGAAAAAGATATTATAGTAACCACTCAGGAAACACGTAAAGTACAATTACCTTAAGCTAACAAATAATAAATATACCACCCGAACTATGAGAAAATTAATTATTCCCATAATTGCACTTGCGTGCTTATGTATGGTTGCCAGTTGTACATCGTCTCAGAAAACATTATACACTTGGGGCGATTACCAGAACGAGTCATATGACTACATGAAAAACGGCACTGATAAGAGCTTAGACGATTTATTGAAAGCATACGAGGATATCATTAATAACCAAAAGGGTACCAGACAAACTGTGCCTCCCGGTATATGTGCCGATTATGGTTATTTCCTGGTAATGAAAGGACAAAAAGAAAAGGGCTTGGAAATGATGAAAAAAGAAATAGCCTTATATCCTGAATCATCTGTATTTGTTACTCGAATCATTAATAAGCTTGAAAAATGAAAAACATAAGAACAATCTTCTTCGCACTTTTAGCGACCATCTTTTTATTCTCGTGCGGAACGACTAAGCCAACTCACTCTAAAGAAGAGATGTATGGAGCATTATACAACAATCATCCGGTCAGTATTGCCATCATGCCTCCTATCAATAAAACAAATAACGTTGAAGCTAAAGAATTCTTTTATCTGACTTTATCTCAACCGTTAAGTGAACAAGGATATTATGTGCTTCCTCCATTCTTAACAATGGAAATGTTTAAAACAGAAAGTGCCTATGATGCCGAACAATTTATAAACGGACCATTAAGTAAGTTTAAAGATATTCTTGGAGCAGATGCCGTATTATTTACGACGATCCATAAATGGGAAAAGAAAGCGGGGCTGGCCAATACGGTCAATGTTGAGGTTGAATATTCTTTGAGGTCTACACAAAACAACGAAGAATTATTTTATCGTAAGGGAAACATTATTTACGATGCGTCTGTCAGTTCTTCGGGAGCAGGCTTGATGGGAGCGTTAGTCAGTATGGCTGCATCGGCAATCAATACAGCAGCAACTAACCATATCAAAGTAGCCCGGGCATGTAACAATTTTATTCTATCTGATACTCCTGCGGGAACGTACAGCCCCAATTTCGGGCAAGATAAATTGTCTTTAGCTGGAGAGAAAGAATTTACTCAAACGATTAAATAAACAGATAAGTTTATTGATACAAATACCCCTTGTATTCATTTATATGAAGTTCCCCCAAAAAGTAGGACAAAACTTTTTGGGGGAACTTCATCATAGCCTTTTTTTTAAGAAGCTGTTAGCTGTAAACTATGCACTTGCGCTAAGTCCTTCGATTCCGATTTTTTTGGTGTGTTGATAGATGGTTGATAATGAGCATTTCTGCAGCTCGTCCTTGAGGATATTTATAAAAGTCAAATGTTTTTTCGTTCACCGTATTTCTGAAAAATAGAATTTAAGAAGATTATTATTATCTGACAGATAATATGATCGTGAGGATAAAAGTATTATTTTTACATGTATGACCATTTGCTCAGTAATCTTATACCAGCAGATGCCTTAAACCATATATTTCTGAATAACCGATTTATTCTTTTCGACATAGAATTCACCAAAAGAGTGCAGCCTTAAAAATACAGAGGGAAATAGATGATAAGTCTAACTAATGTTCTAGTGGTTCTAATACTATACCTAAAATGAGAATATCAACAAAGACAGTCCTAATAACATTAATCTTAATAGCATCGGCTATAAATATTTACGGAAGAGATATCTACTTTAAGCATTTATCTACTATCGATGGATTATCACAACCATCTGCTATCTCTATCTGGCAGGATAAACTCGGAAATATGTGGTTTGGTAATAATCTTCTTAATAAATACGATGGTAATATTGTCAAACCATTTCGGATATCTGATTTTATTGATGATATTCAGGATACTAATATCAAACAAATCAGTGGAGATTCAAAAACTACAATGTATGTCTTACTGAATACGGAACTTATTAGCTATGATTATTTTAATGGTAAGTTTACTAAAATGAATATCAATGCTAATTATATATGCGTACTGAATGATGTTTTGTATTATGCGTGGGAAAATATACTTTTCAAGTATGATACTATACAGAATAAATCCTTTAGATTGATCGAATTGTCATCAAATATAAGATGTGTCCTATTTTTAGATGAGCAAAATTATTGGATTGGTACTAATGATGGAGCATATAAAGTGATTAAAGGAAAAGAAGCCAAGATTCTTTCCGAAGAGAGTATTTCCTGTTTATTTAGCGATTCTCAAAACAATACATGGGTTGGAACCAGAGATAATGGAGCTTGGATTATAAAAGCTGATGGGAAAGTTGTAGACTTAAAAGCAGAAATAGCTAATTTGTCAAATGGCAATTTATTACTCAACCGTATCCGGGATATTAAAGAAGATAATCAGCACAATATATGGATTGGGACATACAATGGAATAATTATATTTTCACCTTCTACACAATCTATAAACTTCTTAACTCATAACGAAGTTAAACCATATTCATTAAGAAATAATTCGGTTTATTCTCTATATAAAGATGAACAGGGTACTATGTGGGCAGGTACATATTATGGAGGCGTCAGCTATTTTAACCCTGATATAGAGTTGTATACGTATTATGGAACCAGTAAGACGGATATCGGAATGTTGAATGGGCTCATTATTGGAGAAATGACAGAAGATAATGACCGAAATCTTTTTATAGCAACGGAAGAGGGGGGCCTGAATATTTTAAACCGAAAAGATAATACGATCAGGAGATACGATAACGAAAACAGTCTGATGCCCCATAATACAATCAAGTCTTTATGGTATGACACTAAAAAAAATAAGCTCTATATAGGAACTTTTACGGAAGGCCTTGTTCTATATAATAAGGATAGCAATCAGTTAAAGAGGTTAGGGCAGAATTTTTTTAAAACATTCGGACAGAAAATTATCAATCAGCTAATCCCTTACAAAGAATATCTTCTGATTTTTACACAAGATGGCATTTATAAATTAAATCGTGAGACCGGCGAATTGTCAAATTTTGATAGTAATCGTATATTTTCAACAGGCAATTTAGGGCTTATTCATACCGTGAGTTTAGATGAAGATAGTGTTTTATGGCTGTTTTCGTCACAGAAAGGTTTATTCAATATCGATATGAATACTAATAAAGTGATGTATTTCAATGAAATTGATACGATAATAAAAAAGAACTCGATCATAAAAATTAAACCGGATGGAAAAGGAAGAATTTATTTTCTGACAGACGGATCAGGAATTTTAGTGTATAATAAAGAAGATAAAATTTTTACATCTTATAAAAAAGAAATAAACGACATGCTGTTATCGGATGTATGCTATAATTTGGCATTCACATCTTCCGGGAAAATAGTTATAACATCGGATAAAGGGATTACTTTATTAAATCCTGACGAGAATAAGTCTGTTCATTTAAAGATAGGGGAGATATTTCCTCTTAATACCATATTTTCGAGCTGTGGGCTGTTTGTATCCCCTTCCGACGATCAAATATTTATTGGCGGAATATCAGGTATGCTCTCCTTGTCCGAGAAAGATATTGCAAGGATGAGTACCTCCAGCAAATCTTATAAACTTCATTTCTCGTCTTTATCCATTAATAATGATGTTGTTAATTCGGTAACTCATCCCGATATTCTAAAAGAAAGCATAGCTTTCGCAAAATTGATAATGCTGAGTCATGAACACAACAATGTAAGTATCACTTTTGCATCATCAGACTACATACATCCCAATAGTGCGCGGTATGAATATATTTTGGAGGGGTATGATTTGCAATGGACAAAAACTCAGGATAAAACTATTCGCTATACATCACTGCCGCCCGGGAAGTATCATTTAATAGTTCGGAATACAGGTGATAAAGCGCAAAGCATTGGAATTGACTTAATCATCCATCCTCCGTTTTATGCCTCTATCTGGGCATATATTATTTATACAATTATTGCTCTTTTTATTTTATTTTACATAATAAGATCAGCTCAGAGAAATATGATGCTTAGGGCTACCTTAAAGATGGAACACAGAGAAAAGGTAAGGATGGAAGAATTGAATCTGATGAAAAACAATTTTTTTACAAATATATCACATGAGTTCCGAACTCCGTTAACTTTGATATTAAGCCATTTGGATATGGCATTAAACTCTGAAAATATAGCTCTTCCAATAAAAAACCGTTTGTTGAAAATAAAGAAGCATACCCGGAATATGCAGGATTTAATAAATGAATTGAAAGACCTGCGAAAAAGCGAAGAAGGTATATTATCAATACGGCTTGTTTATGAAGATATTTGTCCTTTTGTAAATGAAATTTATTTTTCGTTCAAGGATTATGCACAAGTCCGAAATATTAATTATACGATTGAATCAGCTTGTGAGAAAATCGAATTGTGGTTCGACCCTTATCTACTACAGAAAGTGATATACAACCTGCTCTCAAATGCATTTAAGTTTACAGATGATTCCGGTACGATAAAACTGATCCTTAAGGAGACTAAAACTTATGTTGACATCACAGTGAAAGATACAGGTATAGGAATTAATCATGGAGACCTGGATAAAATATTTGAGAGATTCTATCAGGTTGAACAAATTCAAGAAATGGGCCGTATGGAAGGCATGGGAATAGGCCTGGCCTTATGTAAGAATATCATTGAACTGCATCACGGAGAAATATTGGTAAGTAGCGAGCCTCACGCCGGAACATCTTTTACGGTAAGATTGCTGCTGGGGGGAGCACATTTTGAAGAATCATTAAAATATCCAGTGAAAAATAGTATTGAAGATATTCTGACATTACCTTCAACCGAATTCGAAAAACACGAATTTAGTATTGAGGCGAATCTTAATGATAAACAGAAGTCAAGTATACTTATAATAGAAGACAATGAAGATTTACTTCAATTATTAGAAGAAGCTTTTACCCCGATCTATAAAGTGAATGTAGCTACTAATGGTGAAGATGGACTAAATAAAGCAAAGGAGTATATGCCTGATATTATACTTACAGATATTATGATTCCTCGATTCTCGGGACTGGAGATCTGTAAGCAATTAAAATCGCATATCGAAACGTCTCATATCCCGATAATTCTAATAACAGCCCTGGCATCATTAGAGCAGAATATAGAAGGTCTGAAACAGGGAGCAGACGACTATATTACCAAACCATTTGATCTCGAAATATTATTGTTGAAATGTAATAATTTGGTTAAGAGCCGTAAAGCCCTTCAATATAAGTTTCAGGATGAGCATTTGCCGGAAACCGTCAGGCTGGCAACAAATATTCTCGATCAGAAGATTCTGGATAAGTCGATTATGTATATAGAGGATAATCTGACTAACGAAAATTTTGATATTGACCAATGGGCTAAAGAGTTGCAGATGGGAAGGACTAAATTATTCAATAAAATAAAAGGTATAACAGGATTAACCCCTAACGACTTTATTCTTAATATAAAGATGAAGAAGGCAGCTTCGTTATTAAAGAATAATCCGGATATGACTGTTGCCGAAATCGCTTATAAACTGGGATTTTCATCTCCCGGATATTTTAGTAAATGCTTCAAAGACTTTTATAGTATAACTCCTTTTAACTACCGTAATAATTGAATCCTGTTTAAGTAAATATACCATCGAGTAAGTGCATACAATAAAGTTATAAATATACTTCATTGGTGTAGAATCCTTATATACTGCGACATCTCTATTCTCACTTGTCTATTGCAATAACGTTCATTATATGACAAAATCGTACGCTAAACGATTGTGTTGTATTACGGATTGTTTTCTTCTATCAAACCGGACAATCTCTCTTAATTTTAGTGAAAATTCATTTTTATACTGAAAAATACAAAATAACCGTTTAACCTAAATTTCGTAAGTCGCTTAACCTTAAGTCTATTACTATTTTAAATCTAATTAAGTTACCAAAATCTTAAAATTGACAAACTATGAAAGTATTAATAAAACCGATCTGTTTGGCTTTGTTTATCCTGCTACCCGGAGTATCCAGTCTGCTGTATGCTTCAGATTGGCGAGTAACGGACGCCGCTGGTATTGCCCAACAACGACAAAAGTTGACAGGTATTGTACAGGACGATCAAGGTCCTATCATTGGAGCAAGTGTTTCTATAAAAGGATCTACAACGGGTACTGTAACTGATATCGATGGTCGATTTTCGCTGGAAGTACCTGATGGAGCTACCTTAATTATCCGTTATATCGGATATATTACTCAAGAGATAAAGTATACAGGGCAATCTAATTTAACTATTAATTTAAAGGAAGACTCCCAAACACTGGATGAGGTGGTGGTGACAGCCATGGGTATAAAAAAAGAGAAAAGAGCATTGAGTTATGCAATGAGCGAATTAAAATCGGAAGAAATGCGTACGGTACCTACTCTAAATTTGGGTAGCTCACTCTATGGGAAAGTTGCGGGTATGCGTATTGTTTCTACAGCTGCAGGTCCTACGGGAGGTACTAAAATTCAGATTAGAGGATTAAACTCTATTGCAGGAAATAATAGACCCTTGGTAGTTATTGATGGAGTGCCCATCTCTGATAACGACTCGAACTGGGATGGACGTGAACGTAATCAGACGCAAACAGGATCGGCGTTAAATGATATTAACCCGGATGATATAGAATCGTTATCGGTATTGAAAGGAGCAAATGCTGCTGCGCTTTATGGTTCGCGAGCTTCTAATGGGGTAGTGTTAATTACGATGAAAAAAGGGCAGGCAGGCAAAAAGGGTCTGGGAGTTGAGGTAGGAATGTCTTATACAACCGACAGGCTGGCTTATTTGCCTAAATATCAAAATGTATTTGGACAAGGTACTAAAAGTTATTTTGATGTAGATGCAACTACCGGACAATATAAGCCGGAATACAGTACATACCGGAGTTTTGGACCACGTATGGATGGAACTCCTGTGCTTTGGTGGGACGGACAGGTGCGTTCTTTCTCTCCTCAGCCCGATAATTACAGAGATTTGTTCCAGAACGGCTTTACTAACAACAATAATATAGCAGTTGCCAGTTCCACTGAAAATACTACTCTTAGAGTATCTTATGCAAATATGAATTATGAAGGTTTTCTCGAAAATATGAAACAAGAAAAACATAATTTCAATGTTGCCGGTACTGCTAAATTATCTGAAAGAGTATCATTGGATGCGAATGTTTCTTTTGGCCGGATAAAAACAACAAATGCACCAACACGGATCGATAGGATTTCTAATTATCCGATACCTAGAAGTGAAATTACTCAACTATATAAAGACCATTATAAAAATGCCAATGGATATTATCTAACGGACGAAATAGCCAACATTGCATCATCAAATAAAGACAATATTCTAAACTATTTATTATGGCAACAAAACGAAAACCGTTACGTAACAAGCCGGGATCGTATTGTGGGAACAATTGCCGCGAATATAAAAATAATAGACCCGCTTAATTTGAGGCTTACTGTGGGAACCGACAGGATAAGAGATTTGAAAGAAGATAAAGAAATGTTCAAAAAATATTCTGATCCTGCTGATATGAGTACCCTGGAAGGGCTTTACCGCAAAACAAATGAAGATTATACGAAGAAATTTTTTGAAGCTCTCTTAACTTTCAATAAAACGTTGAATGACGATTTCGAGCTGTCTTTAACGGCGGGCGCATCAGCCGAGTATATAGATGAAAGTCAGAATAAATGGGAGTCTAACGGATTGAAGATAAATGGAATGTTCTCAACCAAGAACAATAAACTCTCGCCAAACTCAAGTACATACTCAGGATTCGGATATAACAGAAGCGAATATCTGAGTGGGGCTTATGGTTCGGGACAATTAGCATACAAACGTTATTTATATCTGGATGTTACAGGGCGTAACGACTGGACTTCGCGGTTGCCCAAAGGCGCCAGAAGTTATTTCTATCCGTCTGTCGGACTCGGATTTGTTTTCTCCGATGCCCTTCAAATGCCTTCATGGTTAACATTCGGGAAGATCAGAGCCTCTTATGCGATTGTGGGCAACTCAACCCCGAGTATATATTTTGCGAATAGTGTGTACAATCTGGAAACTTACGACGATCGTTTAATAACTAATACATTTGATTCGGAAGTGCCTCCTGTATCAATTAAACCGGAAAAGACATATGCTTGGGAATTTGGTTTAGATTTAAGAGCACTTAATAATAGAATCGGAATTGATTTTGCTTATTTCAATAACGAAACGAGAAATCAGATACTCTCCATAGATATACCTGTATCGTCCGGAGCTAAAAAAATGAAAACAAATGCAGGGACTATTTCTAATCATGGTATAGAAATACAACTTAAAGGTACTCCTATACAAACAAATGATTTTAGTTGGGATGCAACCGTAAATTTCAGTTATACCAAGAATAAGCTAAAATCGTTTGTTCCGGGACTTGACGTCTATAATATTGGTAGTCCCTGGAGTGCAGCTAATTTTATTGCACAACCGGGAAATGCAGCGTATACTGTCATGATAAAGAAATGGAAGAAGGATACCAACGGAAACAAAATAGTAAATGCTAATGGAGCTTACGTTCAAGAGAGCGATTATACTTATGCAGGAGAGGCTATGCCTAAATTTACGGGAGGATTTAATACAACATTTCGTTATAAAGACTTTTCGTTGACAGCAAACCTTGATGCGCAATTTGGAGGTAAAATACTATCATTTACCAATAACTACCTTAGATCGAGTGGAGCGGGTACAGGTTCTTTATTCG
>JARFOC010031190.1:0-29844 GCA_031763485.1 Osmoderma eremita
AATACAATCAGACGTGTTGTGTGATCTCAAAGGTATATTTATATATTTTTTAAATATATTTTTATATACTTAATGTTGATATGAGTTTATTGACCAAGAATACATTTTAATATTAAATAAGGTAGTCATGAATTTTAAAACTGGCAAACGTTTCAATTATCGTTCATTAGTAATAGAAAAATTTCTTACACCAACGAAGAGAAACGAAATATGTTAAGTATTTTTTTTTATCGAACCGACATACAACAATTGAGAGTACAAGATGTTTCCAACGGTTTTGTAACTCTTGACTTAAGTAACTCCTCACACTTGCCGCATTGTGAGCCTGTGCGCATTCTTGTTGCCACCATAAATGCTGTAGTTGATCTAATGCAATATTGTTATCTAAGAAGTTAGATATGTATGTGTGAAGAAGGTTTAAGTATCTTTCTCCATATAATCTTTCTTCATACATAAATGGTCCTATGAGACGGTTTCCCAAAATGCCCATGAAAACATTTAATCCTCCTTGCCCTATTTTCTCTCAGATTTTATAATGCCCAACAGTGCTTCGTATTTCTGTCAAACATTCCAGAATTGGAAAATTTTGAGTCATCTGACCAGATGATTTTGTTTAAAAAAATCTTCGTAGTCTTCTAACCTTCCTAAATTATCACCAAGTACTAAACTGGTAACGTGAACCTTGTATGATTTAAACCTGTTTCGATGTAAAGTTCTGGGGCAAATTTAATTCTGGCGCCACTTCGCGTGTAGATGTTGATGGATTATTTATCTAGAAAACACAAGATTAACATAAATATTACAAAGACACACCTTTAATTTACCATTTGTAAAATACTCCGTTGATTGTTATTCAAATTCCTATACATAAACATTACGCGGCTTACAAGATCTAGAGGAATGGTTCGATGTGACTGTTGTCGTTCTGGATACAGTTGTAAATATCTTGCTATTGTCGTATTTCGATTCGATAAATAAAGAATACGTAACATATCCCGTTTCTCTTCGTTGGAGTACGATATTTTTCTATTACTAATGAACGATAAGTGAAAAGTTTGACAGTTTTAAATTTCATGGGTACCTTATTTAATATTAAAATGTATTGTTGGGCAATAAATCATAATGTCAAATTTTTTTGTCAACATGTTAGACATGGTTGAAATCAGAAAAAGAGAACTCTTTTTGACGGTATCAAAACTAATATGACGTTCGTAAGAATTAAGAAAGTTGATGGTGGCCAGAAAGAATTGAGACGTCTTATAAAAATTTCAAGTACACCATTAGATAGAAGATCACAAGTGACCTTGAGAATGTGTTTTTAGTTTTCCTCTGCTTGGCCAAATAAAAGTACTAGAGGTAAAAGAAGAAAATCAATTTTTTTCGTTTTTTTTAATTTAAACCTACTCTCTGTTTCCAATAATAAGCAAGATCCCCATTGTGAGGGTCGAAAATGAATCAGCCTGTATACTAAGATATGAGAAAAACGTTTATGCCATCACCTCCACCATGTGCAGACGCGTTTCGCCCCATACCGCTCATCAGTGCACCTTTATGGAGGTGACAGCAATATCTACCTTATGCGTTTATATAAAAAAAGTAACTCTTAAAGGTTTTTTAAAATGTTTATTTATTTTGTCTGCTGGTTACAACTTTATTATATAAAGAGATCATATTTAGTGATACCACAAACACATATCCTGTTTACCTTCTCTACCTACCATTAACTAAGCTGACATAACCTATATAGATAAAATAATTGTCGGTATTATTGTAAATTCATTTTTCTAATATTTAAAAGCATCCTTGCTGAATATTTTCTGAAAAAGCGTTCAAATATATCTACTAACCTGCATATTACATACAACATTACTTACACATTACTCCCGAATAGTGTCAACACAATCGTTGCCGCACCTACTAGCTAACTCACGAAACGTTCGTGATAGGCGCATTGACGAGAAAGCTCGCTCAAGCGTCGCTGTTAACAACTTCCATACGTACAATAAATCAATATGTTCTATAGCTTTGATAGGAAATAGTATTTGTATCTCGTATCGTATATCAAGCTTCCGACTGGGGATCAGCACAAGAACAAAATAAGAGGTCTCTTGACTCTCCGATTAAAATTCTTTTCAGGCCCCTGTAATATTGCTTGTCACGGCACGAGCAAATGGCCAACAGCTCGGGATAAAACTTTGCCCTTGTTTACTCGGCTATCAAAAAACTAATCCCATCCCGACGAATTAAAAATTAAATACGTTGCAGTAGTCGGTTTATCCACGAAAATGATTCTTCTTTGTTTCTTTATTTATATCTGTCTTCCAATCTAGAAACTTTAATGATATCAATAAACCAGAACTTGATTATTACAAGCAGTCTATGACGTAGATTATACACGTTTTGAATTCCATGGGTAAAGCAGGAAATTAACTAGTAGATAAAACAATTAGTGTTTGCTTGAACTCAAACTTACTTGGTGAGGATATAAAAAATAACAAAATCACAACAAAAGCCTAAAATTCAGACGAGTGGACTCCAGGATTTCGTCCTGAACTAATTATACATTTTCTTCTGTTGGTTTTCCACAATGTCATTATCTATGTATTTTGCATATGAACTTCTTGCATTATTAATTATTGCCTTTCTAGAAGAAAGGTTCACATGTGAGGGATCTTCAGGCAGGATCAGTCCAAAGAAGTAAACCCAATTTATTACCTGACAGTGCAACAACTTTAGTTGACGAATTAGGTGAAAATGTAAGTTTGTGAAAACATCATTTGTCTTCGAAATTTTTATAATACTTAAAAAAATGGGAATATATTCCTAGCTCCTTTGTATCTCAATCAATAATCATGTAAATATCAAATAAAATCTGCACACGTTATTCAATAAATATTGTATGTCGAAATGTGGTGTTTGTACAGATTTTAATTTTCTTTAGATAGCTACTAAGTAGTATTTTCCATAAAACAAGACGAGAAAAAAATAGGGTAGCAGGTATGTAATTGATTTTCAGTCTATATGGCCCCTTTACAAGTCTAAACCGCTGATCTGATTTCGCTTAAACCTGCAAGGTATCTCCAGGATGCTCCAACTTAGAGTTTAAGTGTAAACTCTAGAGCTTTGATAGTCATCAAAGCTCTGATGTTCAAAGGGAGGAGGGGAGCACATCGAGAGTCATTTGTTTTCGACTTAGTGTATGTTACTTGAATATCATCATACATAGAACTAATCCCTGAAATTTCATTTCAATTCAGTCCGCATTGCAGATAAACACACGCTCGCTGTGCAACTGCCTGCTATTGCAACAGTGCGATCGTCGGTATAAATAAAATGCGTGAATTCTACAGATCCACGTGATCTACTCAGATACATGTGCAGCGTAAATATAAAATGTAAATTCAGTATTTTTAATGTTTAAATGTACTCTTTCCTATTGCCTATAAAAACGTTAGATATAAGTGTAAACTCAATATATATATTTACATTTCATGGTAACAACCGCACAAGTGGAACTTTAAAAAGAATAAAATACAAGAACGCTCAGGATCTGTGCGCAATGTCAATTGTGAAGTCTTTACTCCAAACCATAGTGTCTGTAATGGCTGAAAGAATAAAGGGGATATTTCTACAGATGACAATGACAATTGTAAGCCCAGTGATGCTGGTGCAACTGCGTCAGACTGTGCAGTAATACGTTTTATTTCTTTGTCCTAAACGGAAGTTTAAAACACAATAGACGCCATACGTAAGGTATTTTATAGAAAAAAAAATAGAAAATGTTTTATTCTCGGTTCTGAGATACATTCATTTACTAGGGACTGGTAACATAACACACTGTAAGCCCGAACAACAAGATGTGATGGGGCAATTAACAAGGAAATATTTTCTTATTGCAACTACGGTAAAACCTCAATTATTATAGATAATTGGGGCCTTGGATTAACCGGAGAGATCGAATAATAGCTTAGTATTATTAGTGCAAGTACTATTCCTTTAAATTTTTCTTTCAGATGAATAACTAACATTTTTATTCATTCATTATTATTATGTGAATAACTACAAGAAGAAACTAAATTCTGGTACAAAACCTTAAAGGTATTTTAAGGTTTTGTACCAGAATTTAGTTTCTTCTTGTAGTTATACTCGTTACCATTACACAAATAACTATAAGCTAGATAGAGTGACTAATTTTAATAACCGACTATATACAATAAAAAAGAATTATGGAAAGGCATGAATCCCCGACATTTAATATTTCCCAGAAACTGCACTGCACAAATGGGAAGTCATATGGCATGACGCCTAAGAATAGAATGACATAATAAACCTACCCGATGCCCACTTGTTGTCCTATTTTCGCTACTCTGGCATGGGCGCCACGGACTAGGCCAGAGAGGCGAATGCGAAGAAAGATAAAATTAACACACGAAATCAAGATTGAAGACGCCACCTGATTAACAACGACGAGAGCACCTACCAAAATCAGAAATGGATGAGTTGTTATTAGAAGAAGGGTTACTAAGAAACATGAGTAACTATTTAACAATGATATATATGTATACGAATACTTGGGAAATCTTTTGTGATGTGATCGTACTAGGTAAAGTTTACTATTAAACTAGCACAAGTTAAATTGAATGCAGTACACTTCCGCTCGGACAGTATTACTTGGACTGTCAGTCCCGCTACAATCACTGCGTATGCTGTGATTCCAGAACGGGCTTAATCATGACGTAACATAAGAAATATCGAAAGTACCAAACAATTGGCATGGCATCCCGTTGGGCCATGGTCTCGTAATAGGCCCGTAATGGCGTTTTATCGGTTAATTGATTTGGTATTTTTGATGTTTCCTACAAAGATTAACTATTATAAACATAGTTGGTTGAATTTACGTTTAAATTTTATTTAAAATTGAAACTAGAAGGGAATGGAAATATAAAGAAAACATTCTATCTATTACTGAAGGCGGTGATATAAAATGTAAACTGTTTCCAACAGTTCCCTTAAAGCCTAAATGAATTAAAAAGAGATATTATTTAATGCAACATCCGAGTAATATTACTTCGAGCTTCATAGATATCATTAATTTACAACATCAACAATAAGTCAGCGTTGGTTCTACTAGAAATTAGACCATCATTAATCAAATATCCTGCACAAAAAGTGAGAACTTCACAAAGCTTACTACAAAATAACGCACTTTATGCCAAAAATAAGCCATATCAACATAAGTCCAGAGATAAGGGATAGTAGAGAATGGCAACTTAGTAACGTGAAATTGCGTTTTATGCCCTCTACCTTAAGAAAGTAAATTAAAAACCTCTACGCGACATTTTTACATTACTATATTCCCGGGTTTTTTGAATTTCATTATAAAATACCACGAATGTGTGATCAAATTTATTGATCCGGAAATTAGTTAGGCATAAATGTATAACAAAAATAAATTGCTTTGATTACATATTGCTCAACATCAACAAAAAAAATTTACTATTACATTCTATATAATATAAAGTTTCCGAAACGAAGCGAATTCCAGATAAAAGAAATTCAATAAGAGATATTCAGAAAGAGAAATTCAAAAATAGCAATACAAGCAAAGGAAGGAGCATGGTAAATCCGCAAACGCGGATTGCCTCAAGGCAATCAGTTATAATCTTAGCCCACCAAAAATCGCATCAACTATATTGAAAACCGCTTATTGCGTCTGTAGAATGACCTGTATATTATTAATGAATGGTGTTAAAGCAACAAAGATCAGAGTCAGTATACAGAAATGCTCAATTGTCACTTATTCTACTTCCAATAACCCACTGGTTTTTAACTATTCAGTTGGCCAGCTCGCGGTTCTATCTATAGATGAAGGTGTCATGTTCGATAACATACTGCAGTTTTCAGATCATATCTCCTCCATGTGTATGTCCGCATCACGATCGCTAAGTTTCGTCATTCGAACTTTCAGAAGCTTCGCTAAGTTGGATACGATAAAGAAACTTTTCTACACAATAGTTAGATCAAAACTTGGATATGCGCCTTTAATTTGGTATGCATAGTACACTTATCAAATATTGCTTGTGGAGAAAGTGCAGAGATTCTTAAAGCATCTGTCGGGTACTTAACCCAACCGCGGCGCTGATTATCAAGAATTTCTTGACGAACATAACTTTCAAAGTCTTACCACGCGGCGTAAATTAGCAAGTGCTAGGTTCTTGTTGAAGCTAGTTAACAGCGGTATTGATGCTCCGAGTGTATTGGCTGGTGTTGATTTTAGGGTCCCAATGCATGACACTCGTTCCATGGATACCTTCTTCATACCACGAGCGAGAACAAATACATTACTTAGAGCTCTATTAACCCATATGACTAGGAATGCCGAAGTAAATAACAAGAGAAACAAAAGTGAATATGATTAAGCTCCAGAAATTAATATGGGAAATAGTGCCTCCGCCACCTATGGGTGAAACAATGATATTTTACGACTGATCAAAAAGTAGAGTATTTATATGGGCCATTTATATATGCTGACATTCTTCAAGTCAAATATAGCACGCTTAATACCAGGTGTTATACTTCTTTACGCTTAGTATTGCATTTGATGGTTTCGCGAATATATCTCAGAATCTACAGCTACTAAACATCCTTTGTTAACTTTTGTAGGTATCTTAGATTGCAAAAATGTGTTAATGGCAAATTATTTTCGTTACTATGCTTTATACCTTGAATACATAGACAGGCCAAAAGTTAAATATTTCTTAACATTTTTTGATATTACTATTAAATTTTAAAAGATGAAAGCTTTTGACAAAATGTTGCTTAGTTGGAGGCTTTACTTAAAATAAGTTTTCTCTGCACTCAAACTACAAGACGTATATTTTGGCAGTTATATATCAAATCCAGAATTAAAACACCAAATAAATATATGATAACGATTTAAATAAAATTTACAGGACAACGCCCTTTCTGATGTAACTATTTGAAACACATTATTTTTTTGAAGAACGAATCCGTTTTTTATTTGCAAAAAATGTGTTTGGTTCATATATCTACATATCTTGAAAAGGCATGCGAACAGAAAACATCTAACGCATAAACCGTCAAACCACAGAAGCAGTTGTAAAACTACCAGAGGTTCATTTCAAATTCTAGGCGGATAGCAAACGTCTATAAAAATGTTCTTCGGACGTTTGAAATCGGAAAGAAGCTGGGTTATCATCCCAGTCGGAAAGAGACACAAAAGAACTTTAATTCCCTGATATAGTGAATTGAGAATCGACTGTTCCCTCCTCGTATCTGTCCAATAAACCAAGAAGAATTCATTACTTCGTCGATCCGATAGCGTCCACATTTATCATGTAATACTTCACCCACATCAATTATTTACGCTTCAGAGAAATTGCCACCATCTTTTTAATTGAAATCGTAAATTTATTTTCTTTGTGACCTGTTAGCAAACTCGTGGACGTACAATGTCTGTCTTATATGCTTGTTTGTAGAAGTTCAATGAACTATTGAAGCCATAAATAATTTCCCGCGTCTGCATTGTATTACAATAAAATAGCCGTATATGCGATCAACTCCGCATCCAGAGAAGTTTAATGCGTTCTCAAATTTATTTTACGACTATTTAAAGAAAATTAGTTTTAACGCTGCTGTTTGTGCCTAAAATAAATATCTGCAGCTATAGAAAAAGAAATTTGAAATATGTTTTTGATATACTTACAACAGCAAACACAAAGAAATAAAAATGGCGGATGCGCTTCCCCAGTAAAAATACATGTTTAGCTTTCCGAGTTAATAAATGCATGACGCTGACTTAAATTGAAGGAGTGGATAGTGTGTATCCGCAAACATTCCAGTCTAGACAGCCAAATATAAAATGTAAATATTGGCACCGCCAATGCTGTGGAGGATTCACCGTTTAAAATGCAAAGCAAATTTCGTTTCGTTCTTTTCCAAAAAATAAAAATAAAGATCACACCGTTGATAGAATAAACATCCCTGGCGTCAAGAAAACCCAAAACTTTTACCGTTAGTTATGCAAATTGATCGTCATTTTCGTTATGGTAATGTACTTTTTCACATTCAAAAAATGTATCTGCTTCGTAAATATTTAGATACAAAAACCCGTCCAATATTATTATCCATGATTTAAAACAGTTTAATAATGAAGCAGCTGTGCTAATGCTGCCAAGTTTCCAAGTGACATCACTAATTATTTTAAAAAATCCCCACCTGCTACGAAGTTTTGTAACTTTGTTTCAACTTTGGGAAAATTACTTACATAGGGCCTATTCCCATAGTTTCCACGAAATGTAAAACTGAAAATTGTAACGTATATTTATATACAAAATTGTATAAATGTTGGCTTAGGGTTCTAAATTTCATAAACAAATGTAGTTGCAGAGTTTCTGTAGAAGTTTGAATACTCATTTGCGGGCTTTGTAATTTATTTCGGCTTTACACATAGAACACACACGGAACATCACTTTCAATTTTAATGTATGAGTTCCTAGAATGTTGAAATTATTTTGCGCGTATTCCTATCAGGGTAATATTAATGTTTTCCTTTAATGTTTCCATTTTGCGGAGGATATTCTTGACTATTTAAAATCATTCAAAAAGCGGCAAATTTACTTATGTACTACAAATTTATTTAATGTAAGTTGTATTTCATGTTAGTATCTCAAGTATACTGAATACCACCAAACATGCAGTGAAGCGTGCATGACGCAAATTCTAGCATTTACACGATTTACATACATTTGAATACAGTGGTGCCTATAATGAGCATTATCTGCCTGCATATATGTACATACATAATGCAGATAAACAGCGTAGCGTATATTAATTATTAGACGAGAATAATTCAGCTTACAAAAATATACGCCTGTGTCAAACCTTTCCTGTCTATCAACATGGTTTCATCACTAAGCGGTCCACGTTAACATATCTAGTGGGGATTACTCAATTTATAAGTGATAATCTCGACAAACGTCAGCAGATAGACGTAATTTACATTGACTTTACATTGACACTATTAATCATTGCTTACTTATTCGTAAATTATCATCCCTTTGTACGTTTCTAGATAAAAACAACAATCTGTATTCCCCAACCTTTAATAATTTCAAGATCTGATTTCGTATTAATTATTGTTTCTATAATTTTTAATATTGTATTTGGATTTTGCGCCCGTTTCTAATATACTTTTTTGTATTTTCAAATAAATGTTTCATACTTACATACCAAAAATCGATGCTATAATGTTTACTGTGGGGAATCTATGATAGCATGCTGTAGCCCTTTATTGAGCAGGCCTTTTTCTGTGTTGTTAAAGGTTTGAGAAGAAAGGTTGCAAACGAGTAATGTGTTTTCCTTTGGTTCTGCTCTGCCTGATGGTTTAGAACATCATGACAGAATTTCTTATTTACATTTACCATTCCTAATTTGAATTTCTTTTCACATCTTTCTACCGTGCCCTTTTGAAAATTGTCTTCGTCCAAGAGTTTTGTTAACTTCAAAGTACAGAGAGATAAAATAACTGCATTTATGTACGGACATCCGAATATCTTATCAAGTAAGGTATATTTTTGATAAGAAAAAAATTACACTCCTTGCATTATTCTAGAAATACTAATCCCGTATGTTTCTTTTGTTGCAGAGCCGTTTATACGACATGATAATTAGGTAAGTCCAAACGTTTACACTTCCGCTTTAAATTTGATAACGAAGCTCTATGTTTACTTAAATTAATTTACCGTAAAAAGAAAATACTCCGCCTAAAAGGAATTTACTTCATCATGAAAGATTCTTGAACGATTGTTTATTCACAGATTCGATATGTATAATGCCACACATAAATCGATTTTTACAATTTCACCCTAATGACGTGTGATTGACTTTTTAATTGACAGAGATTCTCCATTCACTGCAAATCTTCCTGCTTTCAATTAATTGAACAACTGCAGCTGAATGATTTCTACAAATACTGGGATGAAATTTAATTTTGAAACTTTCCATGATTGAATAAAATTGTAACAAATTCCTTTATTTTTGCTCATATTCCGATAGGAAAACACCAGCTTGGATTTGGGCATATACATGTTCTGGAATTTCATGCACCTGTGTAGGTGTAATGTATGGCTTGCCGAGAAATTTGATTTCATGATTTAACTGTAGTTCAAAAATATCAAATTTCCCAATTTAATATATTGAGTATGCATTTGTAAACGATTAGTTCAATGCCTGGTATGTGCTAACTGTTAAAAGCATGTATTTATAGACTGTATTAATTTCTACTATTTAAATATTTTGCAATTTGGTTATTTAATTACATATTCACATATTTAATTACATAATCTGATCAAACTTTATTGGCTGAAATATATTCAAGCCTGTAACATATTTTAATTACATGGTAAAATCCAATAAATAAATATAAAATAATAGGGTATGGTAGCTTGAAATAGAATTAAAACAAAAATTACCCATATCGCCCCAATGAGTAAAGAAACTGTATACGTATTTCTACAAGATAAGTTGCGACCCTTATTAGAATCTACAATAGAGAAAAGTGTCACTCTTAGTATCTCTGACTAAGGTAAAACAGATCGAAATAAGACAATCAACTTTGTCATCAAGCCTATCAAGTTCCAAGTTAGGCATATCCCTACACCATTGGAGGCCATTTCTTCGAGTTAGTGACCACCAACTCTTCAAACAAGATCTTATGTGCTGAGACATTGTCATCCTGCGGTGCGTTAGAATATCACTCCAAGTGTAAAATATCACACAACAGTTACCCAAGAATAGGGGTAAAAGAATAACGCTGGAGCCACACTCGACTGAACTGTTTTCGAATCCATAGCAGTTGTAATGCATAGCTTGTTTTTCGAACATAACCTCTTTAGTCACGAAAACTATTGTGATTCAGGGAAGGAGAAGAAAAATGTGATTTTCCATGCACTTAATGGAAATAATTTCCTTTTATTTAATATGGATCATGTATACAACTCAGAAAGCGATTCCTCTGAAAGCAAAGAGGCTCTACTTATTTTATTAGCAAGAAGTCTTCACCATCGAAAAAGGGAATAATTTTCAAACCCACAGCCGTTGTTATAAAATGGTTTTCATTCAATTGTATCATACCCGTTGATACAATCTGCGCATTAACATCGATTTTCACCCTGCTATAAGTGCGACGTTACGAGTAACAACCTTGAGGTTTTCAAACCAATAACCCGGGCGAGGAGAATATCTCTCGAAGAATCAGGAGTACTTTCAAACGAATGCAAGTGCTTGATTTGTACCCGGATCGATGTTCTCGAACGCAACGCAGAAAGATTTTTGCGAAGTTTCGTCTCGGATTTTGATGGTTGAACGGTAACACCGTATGCTTGATGTTATCGCTGCCCTAGCTTCAAATGGGCACCTGTTTTCGAGATAATTATGCGTAATGAAACATAGTGCTTCCAGTACCCCCCCATAAACAAAGCGTCGGAGCATGCACTACAAATACCCGTGTTCACCGCACCCTAAAAGGACACGGATCTTTGGCTCGTAGTTTAAGATCGTGTTGGTGTGTTTCTTCGATGATAAGGGAATAGTCCAGCACGAATGTATTGAAGAGGACAACCAGTCAACCATCTATGCTATTTAAAGATGCTGTTCGAATTCTGTTCGAATAAAGACTGGGATTGCGGCCTAATAAGTGGATCATTCACGACAATGCCTCAAGCCACAGTGTGCTCATTGTGAGAGCCTGTTTAGCCAGTTAGCTGCTCAACTGTAACATCATGAAAATGAGTTTCAGGCACGAAATGGACCGCCGTTTAAGTCAGCGTAAAGATGCACAAGAGGAGTACTTTGAACGGGACACTAACCACTGGTGTGTAATTCCAAAAGTGCATTCCAGAAATTAGATGGTCACACCTCGTAAGCGTTGAAGCTACTTATCCTTCTCTTTGTTTTTATCTTTAATTATTTGTAATATCGACCTGAGAAATAACCCATACGATATCATTTTCAACTTAACGTAACCATCTCGGTAATCATCTATTTACTATACAGTGAACACGTAAAGGTTGGAATAAAGTCCTTTAAAATTCAGGTGTGTTTTTTTCTCGAAGGAACGCTCGGACCAGTCGATTTTTGATTTTAGTTCCCGTTTTTCTGATGATTATTTCATGTATACAGGCTGACCCAAAACATATTATGACAGCTCACTTATTTTTTTAAATGGAAACACCCATTTTTATTTCATTTTTTCGGTTAACGTAGACGTTACACTTAAGATAACCCCACAGAAAATAATCTAAAGGAGTCATCAATCTGGAGCTCTGGCCGGCCACTCAATTGGACCTCACAAAGTCATTCGATAGTGTGCATCACAGCGCGTTACTGGAGAAGCTAGATTTCTGTGGAATACGAGGAAATAACTATAAATTAATAAAATCGTACCTAAGGCAAAGAGAACAAATAACAATATATGAAGGTTCAAGATCGAAACCCATGAAAATAGATATAGGTGTTCCGTAAGATAGATATAGGTGTTGCTTGCTATTTTTGTTGTACATCAATGATATCCCGGGAAGTGTGGGCTGCGGTGGCTTGTGTGTGTTTGCGGATGATACTTCGATTGTGACACGAGGACCAACAGTGGAGATCGCTTTGGATAGAGCAAAAACTACGATATTGGAACCACAGGAATGGTTCATGGGAAATGGATTACATTTAAATGAAACAAAGACACAAAGGTTGATACTTACCATGAAGCACCTGCCAGAGAATGAGAAAAAGATTGTGCAGTTCCTGGGACTACAAATATCACATAATTTAAGTTACAAACATCATGTAAACGAAATGACAAAAAAAATTGCCTCGGCAATTTATGTGATAAGGCGAATAATGGACATAGCCACAAGAGAAGCGGCAAAAATAGCTTATTTTGCATTATTCCATTCACATGCAACGTATGGAATACTATTTTGGGGATACACGCCTGAGGCCCATAAAATTTTCCTCAAACAAATGGAAGCGGTAAGAATTCTATCAAACGCGAAATACATGGACTCCTGCAGAAAGTTATTTATAAGACAAAACATATTAATATTAACATCTACATACATTCTACAATGTCTGGAATATGTCCATATATGTAAGGACCAATTCACACAAATTATAGAACTGCACAAGCATGACACGAGCGGCAAGAACAAATACTCAATACCATACCAACGCATAAACAGGACAAGATATGCCGCGAATTATTACGGGTTGAAATTCTATAACCATTCATCTGATGATATAAAAGAAATGGAAAAGAAGAAATTTAAACTGGAAATAAAGGAGATGCTACTGGCAGAATCAATTTACACCTTTGGCGAATATTTTAATACGAAATTTTAAATGTGTTGTACAGAGTCCCATTTACATATGCAGTTGTTTTAGTTGTTTAGTGTTGACAATACCAATACATGTATATTGTTATGAAAATAAATCTATCTAGCTATCTATATTTTTTTTTGATACATGTTTCTGATTGGCACCCAAACGCTGAGCTAATTCTTTAATTCATTTGATCTCGAGCCTCCCGTTTACGATAGTAAGCGATGACTCATAGTGGCGCCAATTCAATTAAATTATAACCACTCTGCTTCACCCCTACATAAAATGTAACACTATAAACATCGCTAAGTTGGCAAAACAAGAAAAATACAAATAACAGAAATAATATGAAGAACGCTTGACCGTAAAACAACTCGATGTCCATAACCATTATACGCTTTGATGAACAAATATTTTCCTATTTCCACATAAGAACAGAGAAGCAACGAGCGGGAAGACGTTCCATCAGATAAAAACCCTGAAGTAAAGACAACTGCTCGTTTTCTGGCTAATACCAACCTAAATCTGTCTACCAAAGGTTCGTTTCGAACAAAACCTTTTTTATCTAAAATCATTCAATCGAATAGAAAAATACTACCTCATAATTTCCATCTTAACGCACCGACGAATAATTCAATTAAAATTCCTTCGTTATTGTAAGAAAGGCCGTTTCGTTGATAGTGACAGAAGTAGATATGGTTCGGCGAAAATTTACTTTGAATTTAAATACGAATTTCAAATTCAATTCCAACCGTTCGCGATATTATCGTTTTAATTAGTACACCGGAAGACTAATATTGTGTTACCTTTTCGTTAATAAATTAAACTGGAATTGCTTCAATTGATCTCTGTAATTACGATTAATTATTAACTATAGTCAAAGACGAATTTACCTTAATTTATTTCTTGTCATTTTAAAATTCCAAAGCACAAACAAAAATTTTACGTGGGAAAACACTTTCATGTACCAAATGTAGAAATTTGTGCCGGCGTTATGCTCTTCCAAGCATTATAATCCCTCGTATTTAATATATTTGAGGAACTCCGTAATAGCTTTCACATCACGTAACCGCACGTTATCCTGAGTTTACCAGTTATTGAACACATGCATTAACACAAGTTCCAAAACGTTATTAATGTAGGGGTAGTCGGTAATAGCCGAGTTGTTTACGCTTTCGCCTCAAGCCCCGAGATCGGGTCTTTGCCCTATTAATTATGTTTTTGTAGGGATTTTGCATGCCAGAGTTGCTCCAGCAATTCGAGAGATTTCTGAGAAACAAATATTTGCTCCGTTTAACAAAGTACATTTAATATATCCAGTATTTAATTACCTTTTACCAGATTTCTTTTTATTCCATCGTAATCCTCTCTACATAAATTCAGCAACAGGCTTACATTATTCTAGAAAGCTTTCATTGCAATATTTTAATTCATCATCGGTCTAGGAAGAGTGCTGAAACCTATTTGAACGCAGCACTTTGCTTGTACATTCGGTTGTGTTTGATGCAAGCAAAACAATAATCCATAGACTTTATGATTAATTGAATCTCTCCAGCACACCTTCTTTTGCCGTAAAATAATCCCAAACAACCATAAATGAATTATTTTTGGCTCAAATATTATTATTACTTAGATTTATTCCTGGATTTTTCTTTAGTTATTACTGACTTATTCTAATCTCTCCTAATTGGAGTTTTGTTACTTCAATAAATTGATAATGATAAAACAGCTGCTTTTAGTACGTGCAGTAGCATCCAGCATAAAAAGGAGTCAATAAATACATCTCCATACATACTGTAGTTTTCGAACTTTTCCAACCCCTCTTGAAAAATATAAAGTTAATAAAAGAAATAAGAGACTAAAGACCAAATAATTATTGTCTTCTAGATGTATACATTCATACTACTTGGAAAGAAAAATGTTAACGTTAAAGCTTTTGTACACTGTCATGGCATCTTCGAATAAAATAATGAAGATGATTATCTAAAACGTAGGAATCAGTTGATTCAGAAATTTTAGGTAATTCCTCTCTGCACTAAACAACCAAATAAACAGACCACTGAGGCAGTAATCCTTTTAAGTGGCGTACATACTGAATGTGTATTATCAAAATCTCATCTTTATAGCTATATATCCCATTAAAATTGTTGGAAAATTATTTGAATAATATGAATGTAGATATCATATTTCCAATTTTTTATAATAACAAAAATATTTTCTCATAAAGTAAATAGAAATATTTCAGTTGGTTATTGAAAATTCAATGGATCCAAATCCTGTGGTTGAAAGTGCGTCATAACAGAGTTGACGTGTAATATCAAGCCGACACGCAATAACGGGGAGTTTATAACAATTCATAAGCCTTCTTGAGTGACGGGCATTTTAATAATGTCAGAGTGGTACGCACTTATCGTTAAGGGTATTCAATTTTATTTCAATAAAATGTTAATTCGGTGTTATACACTCAAAAGTGCCCATCCATTAAAATAAAGAATTCTATTCGTTTTATTAAAACTATATGTATGTATTTGTTAGTGGAAATTGACACATACCTATATTTACTATTGCAATCAGACAATTAGTGTCAAGTTACCATTATTACCTTAGGCTTTCACAGTAATCTAACTTGAGTTGTCATTCTAAATAATTTGGGTATTATCATTTGGCATTAGCATAAGCTTAAAGTTTGCTGACACTAATATAACTTCGTAGATTGTTTGCCGGGGATTAAATCTAGCAACGATTTTACGATTTGCATGAGAATATCTGAATCAGTGTTTGTAATTACGAATTTGAGTCCATCCTTTTCTTACTGACTCTGGTTCGTTGAAAATAACTTGCACATGGCGATAACATTGATACTGCTACTGAGACTTTTTCTATTTTTTCAAATCTGCTAGTAGAGCTGCTGCTTTCATAAACATTATAATATTATAATTTAAGATAGATAGCCAAAATAGTGTCAATTATTTGTTAAAGGCTATAAATGTATGGTTTTTCCATAATAAATTGTTTCTTAATGTTGATAAAACGAAATATCTCATATTTCACAATTCTGGGAACAAGACCCAATTCAAAGTTAATATAGTCTCAGATGATATGGAAATTGATCGAGCAAGAAAATTTAACTTTTTGGGTCTGTGTATGGACGACAATTTAACTTGGCAGGCACACTGCTACAAACTTATCGGTAAATTAAATGCATCGTGTTATCAAATACAAAGTTTAAAGCATATAATTAAAGATAATAGCTTAATATCCTACTATTATACTAACGTTCATAGTCGACTATCTTATGAGATCACAGTATGGGGTGGGTAAACATTTGTTGAGGATGTTTTTTAGCACAAAAGAGAATTATTAGATGTATGGCAGGTATTGACAGTAGACAGTCATGTAGATCTTACTTTCAAAAATGGAATATTCTTCCCGTTACTGCAATTTATATATATGAACTTCTTATATATGTTTATAATAACAACTTTTTTTTTATGTAACAACGATATACATCAGTATGATACGAGATCTAAGCTAAATGTCTATATACCTCCGTATTCTTTAATTGAATTCGAAGTTTAGGATTGCGTCTCTTTAACGCTTCGCGTCGCGACTTAAAATCAATCCCAAGTCTGAAATGCTTTAGGACGGCCATTGAGGCTTTCTTTATTCATCGGTGTGTGTATTCACTGAGTGAGTTTTGGGGTTATTATTATTATTTTATCATTTTTTATTTATTATTATTATTATTATTATTATTATTTAAAAAATATGAAAACGTTGGAAATAATACCACAAACTGAAATATTATTTAAAAACTAATTACCAAAAATTCCGAATTACGCATCGCTCGGTATGCAGTATGTGTACTTTAGGTTGCATAAACGATCGAAGATTTATCGAGTTTCGATTCACATTTAATTTGAAAAAGATGGTTGGTACCTAGCACTATAATCATGGCTCAGTGAACCAAAAGCATCCCTAGTTTTATAAGCCACACAAGAAACTAATGCATATGTATACAAAGTCGGCATAGAGGCTCGATAACGACTGTCGACAAGACTCTCGAGATGGGAGATCAGCGAGGGCTTTTGTTCCAAAAAAAATTCGTTGCATTTCCCCGGTGGGCCTTTAGTGTAGTCAATCGCTCCCGAGGCTAGGGTGAAAGCACGCCGAGTATACAGTCCTATAAAATTCCGCGCAACAGTACCAAATCACGCATGGCATAATTCGTTCCAGCTAATCTTATTGACACGTAGTCAGTGTGATTGCCCCAGGTTATGGACTCGCCGATAATCAAACCCAATGCTGAGCCTGTTTGACAGCTGCGCGTTGCAATGCTGACAGCAGACACATTCCCAGACTTAATTAATTCAGATTTTTTAAATTTATATCTAATTTATTTGAAGCTGCATACTGCTTGATTTTAGAATATATACATATAGTTAAACGCTTCAGCTTCTGTAGTTGCAGTAATTAATATGTTAGTATCATCGGCATAATTGATGACCAAAGTGTCCTCATCATTTATAAAACTTGCAAAATCATTTATATATAATAAAAAATAATATGAGACCAAGCGCCGACACCTGGAACACCCCCTCTCAATTTTATCTTATCGGAAACAGCCCATTCACGGGTACACTTTGAACTCTGTCGCACAGAAATGATTTGAACCACGTAAGCACGCACTCCCGAGATGTGATGGATTTGAGAATAGTAATCAGTATATTACATAGAACAGAATATATTTATTATTATTATAGAATGACATCGATCTCTAATTTTTAGTTGAATCAACCATATAAATACAAAAATTCTAATGAAAAAAGTTGTTGATTAACTAAATATTTACATATATTTTATATATTTACATATATACCTTAATACAGATTATCAAAATTTAATATTTGAATCTGTATTAAGGTTAAGGAAAAGTAAATACAGATTCAGACTGTTAATTAAGATGCCAACTTCGGAAAAGGACTCCTGTTGACCTCGTTTTCGCACTCAAGTTAATCCGTATCAACACCAATGTACTGACTAATTAGAGTTACATCTGGAGTAAGAAGATTTTTTGTATATGGTCTGCATTAATTTACAGATACTTTCACAAACTTGTTCTGAGTAATTTATGCGGTGCAAAGTTGCTTGATTGAGTCGCAAATTTGTTTTTAACGATTTTCAGCACCAAGTTTTCCAATATAAACCGTTTCTGTTTAAAGACCCGGGAGTTCAGAATATTGGCAAAAACAAATCCTCGGATGGCGGAGTTTGAATATATTCCTAGTTAATTAACCATATACATTTGTTGTTTGCTTATTTATAACTACAGTTACGAACTGGCAATATTTCTAATTAAAGCTTGTCGCTGTACGTTTCAGAATCACAGACGAACTAACAATAGTAGATATTGCTTTGACACAGAGTCACGTTCACCTTACTTTAAAATTGTCCATTTAACTTTAGGACGCAACGAAGCTGAAAGGACCTTCCCATCTATTATCTTCCACCGTACAGATTCTAGCTATTAAATGCGAACAGCATCCTGTAAAATTCCCGCTCATACTCGAAATGTTAACTCCATTACGAATTCATGTAATATTTCCCAGAATCGTGCTGCGTACATTTAAATCACAATATGCTAGCGAGTAATTACATATTCCTGCTAACACCGCTCCAGAATTAAGGGAAATTGAAATAACTCTTTCTATATCGGACGTTCGTCGCGAACTGGCACAATTACTCCGACTGCGAGAACTATCTTTAATATCCTACTTATTGACATCAATTAAACTAATTTTGAATCGCCAAGTAATCTACGTAATCGACAAAGTTACGTACATACATCATTGAGTGATTTGGGTTCGACAGACGTGAATGCTTAACGAGACGCTTTCAAAGTGAAATAGCAAGATGACGGAAAACGTCAGAAACGAACTTTACAAGAAACCAAATGGTATTCGGGATTAATGTAGTGTAATATAATTGATGTAATTAATACGCAGTGAATAAAACAACATAAAAAAACAATATCTGATACCAACATTTAGGTATATATTTCTATAGATCCTCTAATTTTACGTACTAAGGACGATGTTTGTATGTGACAGTCCCTTATTCCGCTTCGGTCATCTTATTTATCTGGAAGAAGAGGCTACTACGTTTTCTACAACGGTTACTCGTGAAATGTGTTCCCGTCGGCTTCAAGGTTCTAACCTGGGCTGCTTACTGTTCAATATCCATGTGAAAGACCTCTTGGATACCTTGATTTGTAGTTTTTAGCGTATGCGGATGATCTAAAAATATAGAATACCATTAAACCTACTAAAGATTGTGTTTCTTTTTTACAAAGTAAGCGTATTGTTGGAGATTGCGGTAAACGTAATAGAATTTCGCTGAATGTTCGTAAAATGCTTACGAGTTTCTTACCGAGGTTGTCGAAATCTTGTTGTGATCTTCATCATCATTATTATTATCAATTATTCTAGCCTACAAACAATAAAATAAAGGATACTCTCTGAGTAGATAAACTAGGGGGCTTCTAGCGCAATCTCCCCATAAGAAATACATTGGGCGAAAAAAACTACTTTTTTCCGCCATCTTGGATTTCATGATCTGTTCTACCCCAAGAGAGAACCGTTCCATTACAACGGGTGGCTGCTCCAATATATCGGCCAGCCGTTTCCACCACAACAGATAGCCATTCAATTGAGCGGCTGGCCGATATATTGGAACAGCCACCCGTTGTAATGGAACGGTTATCTGTTGGGACAGAACAGATCATGAAACAGTAGTTTTTTTGGGTCCTATATTTCTTATAGGGAAACAGCGCTAGAAGCCCCCTAGTTTATCTACTTCTCTGTTACTCGTATTTCGTCTATTCTAATGTCAGGTTCGCCATGTGAAGGCTTTTCACGATGGTTACTTGCGCTGGATGATGGTCAGGGTGCTTATCGCATTGAAAGCCAGAGGTTTCATAAATAATAAACGTAGGTATTATTATACTCGCAATACATTGCAAATTTGATTACGTACGTCTATGAACGAACACAAGAATAATATGAATGTGAATCTTCATCGATAATAATAAAAATAATGTGTGAATGAATTTCTTAACTAGTGTTAAGGACACTACCTATATATATATATATGGGTATTGGCATGTATGGCGATAAGTTGTATGGTTGGTACAGCTACGACAGTATGACAGTAAACTAGTTTAAAATGTCTTAATGTTATTATAACCTATTCTAGTTTGTGTGTAACACATGGCATTGTCTGTCGACACTACCATTACAATATCGTTAAGTTTAAATGGTGGATTCTCGTAATACAACTCAGGCGTAAATTACAAAAATATCAAAGCTTCTTACTTCTACAGAATTAGACCAACAGCAACAAGGTGCTTTTGTGGTTGCTCCTTGAGAGAGGTTGACACAGGTATTCTGTAAAACCAGATAATTAATTAAACGTAACAGAAGATATTAGAAATTGTGAAATGGGAAACTACATCCAATTGCTCAGCTAGAATTTAATATTGTGCAGCCATTCAGTATTAGGAGAAAATAATTTACTGCCTAAAGACCCCCCCTCCCCCCATAGTGGAACTAAACTCATAATTTTAAAAGTTGTACAATTTGATAACTAATTGTAAGTTGAATTTACACACACATGTGTAATAAATTTGGTACACCTGTTTCGGGAGCTCCTCTAACCTCCTTTACATACATCAGTATGGTTATGCCAGTGGAAGAGACACAATCAATTAGACAATTGATCGTAGATAACGCATACGATAGAGTTAATATAGAGCTGTTGTTGCGAACCTGGCAATTATATCAAGTTAGTAGAAATGCTGAAAACGTCGTAAGAACAGCATACTTTGCACTTTTTTAACCCCTTTTATGTTATCGTTTTGTGTTTCGGGGTGGTAATACACTCGGGCAGAAAGTTTTTGTAACGCAAAAAAAGATTTCCCCCAAAGTTGTCAGGCTATCTTGAATCACGAATGCTTTCTGTTTTTCGGTAATAGTAAAGATAGTTTCGCAGTAAAAAATCAAAAATGTTATAAGACCCAATCATTAAATTTTAAGTATCCCGTTGATAAATTAACAAGAACAGAGAGGATACGGTGGCTTGAAATAGTAGAACTAAAACAAAACATAGCCTTACCACATCAATGAGTGAAAGATTTCGCATTTCGAAAACTAAATTGGCATGCTTATTAGAATCTTCAAAAAGGAAGAAAATGTTAGGATATAGTATCTCTGCTTTAAGGTAAAACCTTGGAAGATATGCTTTTCACCAGATGATCAGTGGAATAACACTGTGTTACTGTGGCCAGTTATTCCACTAGTGATCTGGTACTACTACTGAGGATGGCAACTTAATTGCCGAAGTACGTATGTAAAGCCTTTTACTTATTGAGATGGGTACTTTTTACTTTTAGTTCAACTACAGAAAAGAATCTCTGTTAAGCTGGTATTAAATTTTATAATAACTTGCCAAATAGTATTATTACCATAAGTGAATTTGTGGAGATTTGATTAATTTAGAACTATAAACGAAGCATACATTTTTAAACAAAAATGCTTTCTTTCGTTTGACACTACTTCATTCAGAATTTGTAATGCACATGAATTGCTTGTTCTCTATAAAATAAAACTTATTACTATTATGATATTAATATCTTTTCAATAAATTAATTAAATATTATAACTCTTTATTGTTTTTCTTAGTACACGGTGTGATACACTACACTATGATATTAATACATGAATATATCTCAGAACGTTATCAAAAACGGGAAAGTATTTCCGTATTAAAAATTCTTGTTACAATATCAGAAACTTACTTTGGGGTATTATTATGGCATATTATTACTCATGCTCCTGCTTATAGTTTCAAACATTATTTATTTATTGATGGATGTAGCAGTAAGTTCTCGGTGAAACATTATAAATTAACTGTATATAAAATAAAACACTTGATTTGTTTCGCTGATTTATTCAATTTCTCTGACATATGTTTCGGTCTTTTAAACCATTTTCAAGCATTTTTAAAACTAATTGTAAGTCTGACTTTTCGTGCCTATATACCCTATTTCTACCAGGTAGTTTTTATTGTTACGTTATACAGTTATTTTGGTCACTATGTCTATTATTGGTGTGTTTATGTATTCTGATTGCGTGTTTGTTGTTTTCTTCTCTAGCTGTTGCTTTTTAATGTGTAAAATTTCTAGATAATCCAGTTTTTTTACTTTTGTTTATATTATAAAGTAGTTATTATAAAGTATTATACATATAGCTGCGAACTACCTTTTGTACTTCTTCTATTTCCTTTTCCTGGTTTCCTGTGCTATGGCGACTCCTAAATAAACAACATGTTCTATTTGGTCTAATTTTATTGCATTTTATTGTATATTTAACTTTTGCTGTTCTTCTGTTATTGTCGTGACTTTTGTTTTCTTATTTTTCATTTTCATACCAACATTTCTTTCCAAATATTTTGGATAGTAATAATTTTTATAGGTTTTCTACAGTTCTTTTTTACTTGCTGCCACCATCCGCATATGCAGATTCTAAAATTTCTAGTGGTTGTAAATTTTTGTAACCTACAAAGTTCCTTGTATCATTATATTTTTTAATATGTGACCCATAAAAAAATTAAGAGCGTAGGGCTCACTCCTGCCTTATTCTTTCTTTTTTTAATTACTGTTGATTTCATCTTTTTGTAAATAACTATATCTATTGGGTTTCTATATGAACTCTGTATCAATTCCTATTCACACCTTTCTGCTATAATATGTTCCACACCATTGTTCTCGGCACCTTACCAAAAGCTTTTTCTACGTTGATGAAAGTCATACTGGATTTTTCTCCCTTCAATCTGGTCTTTTTGAAAATCTGATCAATGTTAAATATATGGTCCTGAATGCCGTATACATTCACTTTACAATGGATGTTGACAATGAAAACTCATATGCGACATCTAGCGTAAAGCGGAGCATTCATGGCGATAATTTCACGAGCAACACAGTCGTAAATCGTGAAATCTGCGTTATAGCGTGTGATCCTTCTTTAATGTTGTAAAACATCTAGTAACAACAAAATAAAAATTCTGAAAATTACTTGTGCCAATACTCTGGCAAGAAGGTAATATAACCATGATATTAGTCCGAAACAGCTGTCTGTACGTGGGAATGTCTGTCGCTACTAATGCTATGCATAACCAGCTGTGTTGTGTGATCCAAACGCATTATGTGCGTATATATTTACATTTTTCATTAATGTTTATATGTATATGCCAGAGTATTGGCACAAGTAATTTTCAGAATTTTCATTTTGTTAAATATATATGTATTAAAAATGCTTGAAGTTACTTTATAATTTACTATAATTGATTTTTACTGAAACATATTTTTATAGAATGTTTTGTTTTGTATTTTTTTTATTACAGTGTGGAAGGCATGTGTTGTAATACACATTTTCATACCATTTTCTTCTTTGGATACGATTTATTTATTCATCTTAATGAATAAATTGTCAAATATCGGCACGCGTAGATGGATAATGAATTATTTTCCAATAAAATATATAGTTATAAGGATGTACCGCTACTTCAACCAGAAGTATATTCTTTTAATCTAGTTTAATCATTTTAGCTTTATATTTTGTTAGCAGTTTCTAAGCTGCAAATCGAACAGGACAGTGTTGTTATATTCATAGAATTAATCAAATATTTCTATTGCTATATAATGCTTAAACACGAAACTATAGTACATTTTGCATAACGTTCGCTGCTATATTTCACATTATCAACATGGTTTTCTTTGCGGGACATTCTACTGTTACCGATCTTATCAGTTTTCTACAGTATGTCTGTCAGATTGTCGATGACCATGGACAGGTCGATACAATTTACACCGAGTTCATCCGGGCATTTGATCGGGTAGACCACAGAATATTGCTGAATAAATTATATTCCTTTGGCTTCGCTCCTTGCCTTCTGCAACTCATGGCATCATATTTCTCACATCGCGTAAACTACGTTTTTTTATAATGGCTTTTAAGTCCAATGAGTTTCTTTCCACTTCTGGTGTTCCCAAGGATCAAATCTAGGACCTTTGTTATTCATATCCTTTATAAATGATTTACCCACTCTCTTCCATGCTGTGCCCTGGGTTATGCCGATTACCTTAAAGTATTCACCAGTATTGACAACAATCATGATGTTTCACTATTTCAAAGAAGTCTTCAAGTTATTGCGGACTGGTCTAATGAGAATAATTTATCGTTAAATGTTAATAAGTGTTTGGTTGTCCATTGTTTGTTGTCTTTGAATTGTCGTACTCTGGACCCAACCTATATCATTAAAGATCTGAGCGTTAACGTTCAATCTTCACCTGCAAAACATTTGTAATTCTGCTTCTATGACGCTGGTATTTATTATTCGAACTTGTAACAAGTTGTTAACAACCCAGATGTAAAATATGATGTTTTGCTTTTGTAATAAGTAGGTTGGAATACGCGTCCGTTGTGTGGTATCACTTTTACAACACACAAAGATCTCAAGTTGAAAGGGTTCGGCGTCGGTTCTTTAAATATCTGACCTACAAAATCACCGGGAGTTATCCTGATTGGACAGTCGAGTATAATGCGTTATTGGAGACGCATGATTTACAGTCACTGCAACAACGCAGATCCATACATAGCCCAAGGTTCTTGTATAAAATTATTCATAATCTTATTGACTGTCCGAACATATTAGCAAAGGTATATTTCCATGTGCCGTGATTATCGTCACGTGCTGTACCCACATTTGCATGTGATACTGCTCGCACGAACTTATTACTAAGAACATCGTTAGCTCATATGGTGCAGAATGCGAACTAAATCTATCCTGACATTAATATTATTATTAGGGTTAATTGTTTTGTTATGTAATTGTAATTTAATTATAATTTGCGCAACTGTGTAATTGATGTATGTGTTTGTATCTATTTCTGTTTAATTTTGTCCTGTTAAAAGGTTGTACCTGTTGGACAATAAATCTATATTATTATTATTATTATTATTATTATTATTATTATTATTATTATTATTATTAGAACGAATACAAATTTATTTGAATGAACTTAACTCTAAGTCTTATATATTACTCTTTTACTCTTTTAAAATACACTCTAAATATTAAAATATAACAACAATACCTGCATCTCGGAGAAGTTAGTAATAATTTCATGGTAATCTTCATATAGAATATTTACCGCAAACGGAAGTCGGAAATTCCTTATGCCTTAACCATAAATAGTGCCGTCACCCCCTTGAAATTGAATCCACTTCCTACCACAATAGCCAGATTATTTTCTGTTTTCGGGACGTGGTGTACGTTCCAATACTTGCTCCATTTCATATCCCTACAAGAGACGACTGGATTCAAAGCGGAAAAGATATGAATTTAGATAACCACAAAACAGGAAGTCAATAACGGAGTGAACGTGTATACCTGCCAGAAGTTGAATGTATTACAGTTTATCCCTAGCGAATTTTGTGTTGCACGAAAAGTGAGCTACTCCACTAACATTCCACAAATGACAATATATGTATTAGCTCCGTGAAAGCGCATATACAAACTGTGTAGTAACATAACCTCTCCCGTAAAAAGAAAACCTAAATGATTGCAATCGACGAATTAGCACATTTACACAATTACTGCGACCAAAACCAGTATCAATTCCAAAAAAAAAAAAGAGTAAATTCCATTATTTCGGATTCAAACTGTGATTTAAATTACTGGACAGAATGCAGTCTCGTAAAAAGAAAATACCAGCGAAATAGAGCTGTAGAGAAACACTAACGCCAACACATTTGGCGCACAACGGCGAGATCGGCGACCAGGCGAATTGAAGGGTGTCAGCGTCAGATATTTCAACCTGTCCAGCAAATTCTCTTAACACGACCAGCAGCTTCCTCGCTTCCCGACAGCGTCCTGCATAATTTATCGCGGATTGCTGGTACGGCAGACACATTCCGGTCAAGTTTAATTTAATCTTAACGAAAGAAGTCAACGTCCCAGCTGCTATATTTCCAACGTACTTCGATTCAATTACCTACATGGCCTTAATGTAGAGCGTACGTGCATCTCGCCGTCAATTTTCGCCACGATTGCCTGCGACGCGACGTAAGAAAAACATTCCCAAATATCTTGCTTGGAACATATATTTTGAGATTCATCAAATTGTTTGGAATATAATATTTCAAGTTGGAAATGTGAAAAATCGTAAAATTAACCCTCGTATTTCTATCTTCTAAACAAGCGCTTCAAAGCATATTTTAAAATTTTCAGGAATTGTAAGCATACTCACTCCATAAGTAAAAATACTCAAAACATGCCGAACATAAGTGAGTTTTCATTCTTATGATTATCTTTCATCTATCTGATTGGGTTTTAATTTCATACGAGTCTCCAAATCGTTTTTTATATGCTACCCTATGCAATAAACTTGTACATGGTAAAAATATTTAATTACAACTAATTTATAATGGTTAGTGGAAGCCTCTACAAAAACATGGAAATCGTAAGATAAACATCTTTAGTTAAATGAATTCGATCCACTAATGCAGCGAAAAGACAAAACTGCCATAGCTAAAAGAAAATGAACCTGCAGAAATTGAAATCTGGTGGTTCATTTCGCATTCATTTAGCATAAGGTAAAAAATGAATGCACACCTCTGTACTTTATTGACTGAACAGATGCGTGATACGAAAACTTAGGTTTCTATTGTTTGGTAAGAACTCCCGAAAAGTGCATGCCAAACGATGTAAATTTAAAAATCGTATTAAATGACGTTCTTTAAAATTCAAAAACGATTATTAGAATAATGCTATAGACTGTTTAAATAATGGTGAAAATGGCATCATAAGATAAAATTTCTGTTTGTTTCTTGCTAAAACAAATATAACAACAATTGCACCCCTAAATAGGACAGAAAGATAATAGAAACATTAAATTTATTGATTTAAAATGTATATAAAATGTATAAAATGTATGGCTGTATTGTATACAAAGGACGCGCAATGTTTATGTATAATCAAACAACCACAATGTAACCTCTTTATTCCCCTGCGGAGTCGTGTATTTATTCACTTCAGTTTTGATTTCGTCCCTTTTCTCTATATTCCATATTGTGTCTCTTTTAAAACCCTATTAACACATAAAATATATCGCGCAAAGTAAAACAGTGTCAATATACTTTTTATTTATAATAAATGTACAATATACAGAACGTTGAGTACGCTTCTTGATGTTATTTCTTTTGCGGTATTTGAATTTTAAAGGTGGCTAATGGTATAATTTTTATTAACAATTTTTTCATAAATATAAACACATCCATAATTAAAACATCTAAATAAATAAAACTTTCTGATTTCTTTTTGTTACGGCGCAAGTAATTTTTTTAATAACATATTAAACACCGATTTACTAAGAAAAATTATATTCTTTTTACCCGATCACACTTCAATATTTTAATTTTCCATCTATGCCATCTTATACATTATTATTTATTTGCTCCACCTTAAAATAAAAATCAGTTTGCAATAGACAGTAAAAACATAAAATGAAAGTTTACTTTTCATTATAAAGACGAATATGTTTCGGAAATAGGTTACAAACAGTCAGTAGTTGGATGGAAATAACAACTTTTTTTTCTGTTTTCCAGTGTAAAACCGGCTTTGCACGTGCACGATGGATAATCATCACGTGATCACTCCATCTGTTCGGTGAACAAAGTATACACACTTAAATACATATTCTGATATTTTTACTGCATATATGAATAATAATCCATTAACAAGACTATGGTTTAATATATGTCAGAGAAAAAAAAACGGAGTATATAAAATAGCAAAATAAAATAACCTCAAACAAGGTAAAAATTGAAATGCCGATTAATCGAATAAAAACATTTAGAGAACTGAGTTTTTATTGTTTTCTTAAATCTATTTAAATCATATTCCTTCCGTATTGAAGTGCTTGCTTTCCACTCTAAAAATGAGCAGTATAAAAGGTGATTTTGCCACAGATACTTCAATAAATGTAAGAAAATAAAAAGTACAAAAACCACAAGAATTCTTAACGCAACATTTAAAGTAACATATAAATCAATATCATGGTATTTCGGCACACTCCTGAATATGTCGAAATTAATTCATCTGTCTATTTTGCCTCGAGAACCCAGTAAGGAGGTAAACCACGAATCGTACGCATTACAACTTCATAACGAGCTAATAAAAGTTACAGCACGAATGCAAGCCCGGAATCGCAATTCTAAACTTTCCAACTTACGACCACTATTTCCAGTTCGTTGCAATTTCGAACTTTTCTGTATACAACTACGATGACTGTAGTGAAAATTTGTGGCAAAAGGCGACAAGCTTACATCAAGCATTTTTTTGCGTTTATGTTTTTTTTATAGCAATCGATCGGCCAAACCGCTTGACAGCAGTGTTGGTAGCGGGTGATTGATGTTATTTACACACTTCGGCTATTCGGTGGGTGGAATTTGTTTTCGCATTCCTGTTTCGGAATGTGCTTAAAACGTTTGCAATGAAAAGATTTCTACTGCGGAAAATTCGCCCAGTGGATTTAAAAAATATAATGCTTTATTCTTCTTTTGGTTAAATAGAGCGCGGCATAATTTATTAAGGAGCTCTAGAGTTCTGCAGTTTTTCCAAATTCCCATTAATTTCAAGGTGTTCGAAAAATACTAAAACAAAGATAATCTGAGATATTCTTTCTGATGCGTTAAAACATCAAGGTTTCTACATAGCATAAATTGATCTACTTGAGTTCAATATCAGATTTTTGTTATTGGAATATATTACTTCACAAGTTTTCTGTTCCCGAATACAATAAGAGACAATAAGATTTAACATTATAATATATCGCCTGGAAGGTGCCGAGCTGGCGAAAGGAATTCGTGTATAACACGGGATGGGCTATGAGAGCTCCGTTAGTAGAAAAGATTCCACGCAAAAGTCAGAATTATGCGAGCTTGCTCTACCTCGTACTTGGACCAGCGATATTAAAGAAAATTGTAAAAAAAGAGGATGGAACACAAACATATACACACAATTTGGGTAATTAAGCATTTAGCAAAATTGTATATCTTTTACTTTAAAAAAGGGGAGATTAAAACAACTATGGAATCAGCAAAACAAAAATCGAACGAATGCGCAAGCAGAACTGCAATGGCAAGGATAAAATAAAATGTGGATACAGCGTCAGTCAAAAGTAACGATTGATGAGATCGTTACACTTTAGGTAGAGTACCTTTAATCCTTTGCGGGCAGCATTTAGAAATAGTTGTTCCTCACGTTTGATTTTAAGTACAAAAGTAGAAAATAAGTAAAGAAGTAACGTCAATTTTTTTCAAAATTTTTATTTGA
>JARFOC010031208.1:0-29820 GCA_031763485.1 Osmoderma eremita
TAATTATTACAACGTAACATTCATTAAAATTTCATCAAAAGTAAAAGAATATTTTCCTACTGAATACGGTACTGGTACGAATACGAATTTCCCTTATTTCGGCTCCGACTTTGTTCCTGGAAAGATGGCGTCGAGGCACGTCGAGGTCACCGAATCTGGCTTAAAAAGATCAAAAGCGCCGACAGGGAGTGAGAATCCTGATTGTTAGATATTCTGTGGCATAGGTGGCTATTGTGATTTCCTTAGGTTCAGTACAACGTGTGTAGTGGCAACCGCACAGTGTTATTTTCGATCGGAACATACGCCAAGTTTGAAGTGCGAGCGGTCATTCGTTGCATGCACATAATGAAACACCTACCGAAATTCATAAAAAAATACTGAAGAGTTACGCAGAAGGCGTTATGAGTCGAAAACTAGTTAGTGTTTGGTGTAAACAGTTCAAAAGTGGACGCACAGCTCTGAACGATGATCCCAAAGTTGTGCGAAAAAACCATCAACAACGAAAACGGATGAGAATTAATTTTAATAGTTGATACGCTGATTCGAGAAGATCGTCGGTTGAAATTGCTCTAGTGACCGGCATTTCTAAAAGCAATGAATCGTATCTGAATTAACTAGGAAACGTGGGGTACACCACCATACCCCCGAATCAAACGAAGACTCGATGACGTGGAAGCATCCGAGTTCACCAAGACCAAAGATATTTAAAGTTCAGCAGTCTGCAAAAAAGACAATGGCAACTGTGTTTGCTCACAACGATATTTATTGTCAAATTCTCGAAAAACTACACAAAGCCATTCCGCAGAAAAGAAGAGGAAGCTCGACGAAGTACGGCAGTATTTTAGAGATACTTGTGCCTCGCTGGGATAAGTGCCTTAACATTTGCGGCGATTATGTTGAAAAGTAGCTAACAGTTGGCCCTTTTACTTATTGTTAGTGTATGTTTGATTTCTATAAATAAAGTAAAGTCTGTCTGTAATTCACAAAAGTAGCTTAGTAACCGGACATCCCTCGTATGTTTATTTCATTAACACAATAAATCATGTCTTATTTAATGCATTTATCGTAGTAAATAACAACACACAAAAGAAAACTTTAGAATAACATAAAAATTATGGCGCAGTATGTGTCTTTACTTACTAACAAACAATAGGTGGTATATAAGACAAGCAAGTACTCGTCTTATTTATTATCACAACTATTCCTAACTGTAATGAATACTAGCACAAAATACCTGTGGATCTAAACCCATACGGTGCCTGGATATCGTCGAGGTTAAGGTCACAGGGTTTTTACTTGATGACGGAACTACGGTTACGATTTTCTCAACGTTGGCCGGAAGGACGTGATCGGGATACCCTGTAACAGCTACCGCCGTTGTTCTATTAAAATTTACCCAGGATGAAAGCTCGTGCTAGGATCAGTGACCGGTAGTTTCAGGTGCAGGATACAATTATTTTCGTTATACCCTCAAATTCTTCCCTAATTTAATTTAATTTTTACTTGCCATTGCTTACAGGTGATTATTAATTATTTTTTACTACTGCCGCCATTAACAAATTAACTATTTTTACAATTTATCGGAGCTGGCCGAATGTTGTTGCCTGTGGGGATGGCGAATTATAAATGGGAATTGAGCAAGAGAGTACGTCTTACACGGACAACGACCATTTTTCTAATGATCTTCAAATTTTTCCGGCGTGCTCCTCGAATTTCTACGCTCTGGTTGGCCCATTAATTTGATTTGATTTAATTGAGTCCTCAATACAGAGAAATGTCTTTCACAACTTTTAACGCTGCGGCCTTAAGGCCTATTGTATGAATCTGCATTGGGTTGTTTCCTGATTATCCGAACAGATCTATCCCTTAAGGTTTAGTAGTGTTTGCGTCTAATCCTTTTCCGGTATACCCCGCGGTGTGTCTGTTGCACCAGACAGGGCGTTTCTCCTGTGGCTTAATGCGTAGCATTCATAAACAATGTGAGAGGCTGCCTCCTCCTCTTCATTGCATAATCTACACAGAGGTTCCTCTCCATAGACTCCCATTCTGTGCAGATGTTTCCTTAGGTTGTCTTGTACAGTAAGCGGACACGTCATCACCATAATCTGTGTTCTGCCAAGAGACAGTATGTTAGCTGCCAAATGTTGTGATGGTTTCCTCATCATCTGTTTGCTGTGCTTCTGTCCTGCTACATGGTTCCAGTGTTTCAGGTGTTGTTCAATCACCCACTCAGTTACTGCACCACGCGGTGCAGTTTTTTGTGATCCCGAGAGCTGGTTCAGGTCCAATGAAGGTAATTTCAGAACCCTTCCTTGCTAGCTGGTCCGCTTTGTCATTACCTGAAATCCCCTCATATCCCGGCACCCACATCACCTTGACTGTATTGTGTTTCGCCAGGTTTTGAAGATTTTACAGACAGTCTCATACCAACCTGGAAGATATCCGATAAAATGCCAATGCTTTTAAGCCAGCTTGACTCTCCGTGAGAATGTAGAGCGATTTGCTTTGTGATCCTTGCTGCAGAAACTCTCTAGCGCAGATTTGTATTGCACAGATTTCAGTTTGAAACACGGAGGCGTGGTTTCCCCAGAGGTACATACAACCTTGGATCCGGCATAGCCCTGCCCCAGAACCTGTGCTCGTTTTCGATCCGTCAGTATGCCAGATTCTAGTCTGCTGCGATATTCGTTTCAGGCTCCATCTCTCCATTCCTCGCAGTCTGTCATGACTTCGAAAGGTTTGTTGTAGGAGAGTTTAGGAATCATTGAGTCGCATCTCATATATATCACGGGACTTTCAACAACCCTTGCTATTTTGGTATGTCCTAGGTTGGCCAATTGCTCATTTCCGTAAGAACCTACTTGATTAATTCTAAAGATCGGTTGCAGTAAGGGTGGTCGGTACCCCTCCCGGTACCCTTCAGTGTAGAGGATTAAATAAACATTGCTACCCTCTACGGCGAGGAGAGGCAGTAACAAGCCATACACTTCACACACACACACGATACACACGTACACAAACCTAATGTAGAGTGATACAATAGGCCTCAAGACCGCAGTGTTAAGTCTCTGCATTAGGATACAAACAATAACAATAACAATAATAACTTGATTAATTTTATTAATTTGATAAATTTACTTTTTAATTTCTTTTTCAATATAATTCTGACTATATTATTAAAATTTCCCATATTTTTTATCCCGACCTAATGTACTTTCTCTTTTAATTTCCTCAGATTTGATGGGATTGAACATCTGCCATCCTATACAACAAGTTGAAGATCTATTGAGTTAATTTCATCCTGGACTTGAATAAATATCAAACGAAAATACTGAATACCACTGTTTGGAGTTAATAGCTGAAGAAATAGTGTCTTTTCTCCCACTAATCTCACATCTACTACATTACTTTCATATTATAAATGTTTTATGTATGATAAAACTTTTTGTCTTCGGAGAGGTTATGTTAATGATTTTAATATTGTGAGTTGTCCGTTATACACTTATTTTCATATTGTCGCTAAGACGGTAACACCATTATTTCACGTTCACATATCATAACACTGTACTTAAAATGGCTTTTAACTCATTTTATAAATTTTTACCTTTGACATTTACCTCTCGGGATTAACCTTGTTTAGACATTAATTCCTTTAGAACAGCAACTATATTGCTGACACTCATTGTCAGTATCTATAGTAATTATTAATTATATTACCTTTTCTATGGTGTTTATTTGTTTAATGTTAATAAAATTTTATCTTTATTTATAATTCACATTATAATATTCTGTCATATACCTAGGTGGCTTGAAAAGTTGTATTACAATCCATTACAATCTACACATACACAGGATCTCCCAAGTTGAGTGGCCCTTTAAAATATTTCGGGGAAGGAAATATACAAAAATTCGAAAAATAAGTACACTGCCATAGGCCAAAGTGATCTTCCAGAATTAATTATTTTCACTTGTGCGACTACATCACCGGCAGTCGCTATTAACTTTCTTATTTTAAATACAATGTTATAATTTTTATTGCAAATTCTGGTTTCTAAACATTACTCTATCTTCAAATTTATGTAAAAAATCGTTTTGGTGGCCTTTCATTTAAAAAGCTTTTTACGAGACTCTTCAATGTCAAGATCCAAATTACTTATCATTTGAAAGTATGTACATATATTGCAAGTATTTTGTATATAGGTACTTCTTGACAAACTAGTTTTTAAATATTTTGATAATATTTATTGTACTCATTAAATATTTATTTTTAAGACAAACAACATAATGTTTACGATATTTTAATAACCCTATTAACATCTTGACACTATGCCAGTACGAACTAGGTGCATAAGAAAAGGACATAGAACAACACATGCGCATTATACAAACATACAAAAGTAGTTGCCAAACATCACATCTCGCCCCACATAAATACTATTAATTACAAGAAAAGAAATTAATCGTATTTAAACCTAGTTGATAGCATTCCTCTGCGTACAGGTCGACTCTGTATAGATTCTAATCTGTTGTAAATATTTTGGTATCATAGTAGGACTAGTTTTGTTATCGAGACGTTGTTATGAGGACAAATGTAATAAACGGACATTTTGATAATTAATAGAAATACAAAGAAAAGTAAACATTAAAACTCATTTGCAACACAGTCAATTCGATTGTTGGGTTTCCTGAAACATTTTCAACAATATTAGCTACTCCATTTTCTCTCTCATTTACATGCTTATTCACAACGTGTGATTAATTCTGCATATGTACATTTATGTCATCAGACAATTCTTGGTTTGTAATGCCATTTCTAACCGTAAAAAAATAGGCTCATGGTTTATGGCTGAAATCGCCATACTAGCAAAGGCAATGAAAAGCATTAAAGACGGATTCGAGTCTCTGCCTACCAGGCGTCATCAGCGGCTCTCCGAATGCTAAACCCACTTTCATCGCTAATGCGTTGCCGAACTTATGGCGAAATGTCCCAGCCACTTGCTTGCGCCACGACATACCCCATCTAGGGGACACCGGTCAAACACACAAGCCACCGAGACAAATGCAATAGAGCTAGTAATGCAGTACACTTCGTCTAGCTCGGACAGTGCAGTCCCGCCAGAAGGACTGCGTATGTTGTTGCATTCGTAGAGACGCTGATGACGCCTGGTAGGCAAAAACTCGAGTCCGTCTTTAATGCTTCCACACCTTTCATTGCTTTTGCTAGTACGGTGATTTCAGCAATAAACCATGCGCTTCAATTATTTTTGGCACTTTTGATGTTTCTTATGCCATTTTGTTTGCATTTTCGTCTGTGTTAATTAATTTAGTATAAATATAAGAATCATATATAATTTGATTACAATATGTTTTCCAAATAATTACTATAATTTTGAAATCAAAGCGAAGTGTTCCACGGTAATAATAAGTGATATGCCCATGGTAGGGTCGAAAATGAATCAGCCTGTATAAGAAACGCTTTCGTTAGATATTAACGGATATCTTTGGAGAAGATCTATTCATAAAGAAATAACTCTTTTCCTCGGATTTATAGCCGCATTCTCGTAAATTACTCTACGTAGCGATCTACAAGTTAAGTAAGTGGTAAATACATTATCTATACGTGGTGATTCGATAAAGAAATATTTATACCTCAATCCTAACACATTACTTTAACGCACTGACAGGCAAGTGAATGATAAAATATACAAATTTCATCGCATGTGTAAGTATAGGAACGCGAACGACTCACACAAACATCGACAACTCACAAGTAGTAAGTGTGTACTCAAGAGATTCGCATGAAGTGTAATATCACTTACCATTCAATATAATGATCTTTAGCGGAGGTGTTGTTTAGCGGATGGAGTTCAGTTTCAATAGCGAATGCCACTGACAAAGTAACCATATTACCTTGTCCGTGCAGGTACTAAGCGTGGAAGAATGGTCAAGACATTAAATTCATGGTAACCCTCTTCTAATTTACCCGTTTCGAATATGTCTTTTGAAAAAAATCTCGCGCTAATAGCTTACAATTTGGTATTTTAGTAAACATCTCTCGAAAAACCAGAGCTTCGATATAGCATGCGCAAGAAATTCTACCAACTAAACTATACGTGGCAGCCTTTACAATTTCACACAATTTTCGGGTGACGTCTGTATGCCGTACACAACTTTGTAATTTGCAAGCGCTTTGGGGAAGAGTTGCATTACATGTTCGGTGCTTCTTAATATGAAATGGGAAAGTTTATGAATAATGCAATGCCTAAATAGTATTTGACACAGAATAGACATTACAGTAGAATTTGCAAGCAAGTACACACATATGCATTGGGGTGTTATATTAAGGTTTGTACAATTATTTATTGAAGCCAATCTGTGGTATAAATAATAGATAATAATAATTCATGCTTATCCGCAACAAAAATAACTCATAAAGGAGGTTTACATCTTATTTGCAAGCATTTACCTTAAAAAATCGCAACGGAACAGCTTCTTGTCGCCAATTGGACGTGGGCCCACGATATTTTATTATTTCAGTTGTGAGGCGGAAAGAGGGCGCATAGGCGGGGAGTGTAGAGCACGTATTGGACGATGACTGAGTTGCTTAGCGTTAGAGTTGTTATGGAAAATAATAAACATGGTTATTGTGTGTTTTTGACATACGGGTTGATTTTTATTTGTATCTCTTTTACAATTCAGAAATGTGATAGATCCATCCACGATAAGAACGAAAAAGGAAGTACAAAAATAAAGTACACCTGTATATCATGGCGGAAAGTCAAAGTAAATGTAACTTTTTCCCCAGTCCCTGAACTTGATTTTGAGTGGAGCGGCGATGGCGAAAAGACACTAGCTGCAGAGAGAACCTTACTAGAGGATCTGGTGAAGATCATCGAACAAGTAGTTAGTGAGCAGGTTGCCCGTGAATTTGGGCAACTGTCAACTACCAGCGGCGGCGGTAGCAGTCGTCAATCGGACGTATGTCGCTTGTTGACATGCGAGTTGGCGGAGACATATTGGAAACATTCAACCCCGACAATGTGGATTGTAGGATGCGGATGTAGGATTGTAATGTGGAGCGGTGGCTCAATAAGATTGACTAACATTATGACCTAACGTGGCCTTGGTGAAAAGGAAGTTTGCGGGGAGTATTTCCACGACGGCACTACTTTGCAACCATGTTGGTGGAGCTAGTAGCTGATCCAGCGGATCAAGATCACCTTAATTCTTTGGATCAGGTTTTCTTCAGCTTTGTAGTGCCACTGTACCAACGCCTTGCTAATCTCCTCTTATAACTCACCGTCTTTTGCGTTAGCCTTTTGAACACCTTCTGCTAGATCCGCCATTTGGCCACCATTTTCACCATGAGCGAACAAAAGTCGTGCTGAAGAGCTGCCGATACTAGCACTTATGCTCTGATTAAAGTTCGATATCGCTTTGGGAAGCTTTATGTCCAAGTCTCTCACTTTCATCATGAAAGTGCATTGTGACAAATGGCGAAAGGTGGCAACCATTTACCAGGAGGGTGATTTAGTGCGCTGGCTGCAAGCAATTGTGGCGGTTTATAAAAATGTTAGTCGATAGCTTACTAGCAAGTACAACAGCTCCTACAAAGTACTGAAGGTGCTTGCATTGGAGCCACAGAGGGCGTTAAAGGCTATAAGGACTTCACGGCGGTGGTGTCTGTAGACTCGATAAAGCTGATAAAGTTGCTGCAGTACTTGCGTTCCAAGCGGTAGCATTAATGATGGCGACGAAAATTCTGGCGAGTCGATAGATCATTAGGATCTCATCGACTTATTGTAAGGCTAATTAATTAATGAGGACATTAATTTTGCAGGATGGCCTAATGTAATGCAATATATGTGTCTGAACGTGGGCATGTTCCATCAGCATACAGATGAGGCGGAAAGAGGGCGCTATAGGCGAGGAGTGTAAGCACGTATTGGACAGGACGGGGTTGCTTAGCGTTAGAGTTGTTATGGAGAATAATAAACATTGTTATTGTGGGTTTCTGACATACGAGTTGCTTTTTATTTTTATCCCCTTTACAACATATTTCCAGAGTGACAGTGAAGAACTTAGTGGTGAATATCAACATTTGTGTATTGTTTATGTTTACTTGCAACTTGTTTGCGATGAACCTGGTATATGCTTATGTAATGACCTTTCCCGAACGCCCACGACATGTGGCTCGTACTAGAAGCGACGTCCCGTCGGCGTACAAGCATATCTTCGCCTCGGAGTTGATGCTTGTTGGGAAATTGAGGTAAGATCTCAAAAAGTGAAATGGTTTACCTCTTATTCCGTAGAAATCTAGTTTATTTAGCAATATATCATGCCTGACCGAGTCGAAAGATTTCGTTTGGTATAGCATTGACAACTTAGCACTCATACCAGCGTCAAAGACATCGCATATATACTTAACTGAATGTAATGATCCTGGAATGGTAGATCGTCCTTTCCGGACGAAAAGTAGTTGTTCTTTTCAAAGTATGTGATTAGCCGAGATGTTACAGCATACCTAAAGACTTTGTAAATGCCAGGTAAGACGCTGATTGGGCGATAGCTCTGACACTAGTTGTTATTCCCCTTTTTAAAATATTGTTGCCACTCTGGCAATTTACAGAGATTCAATGGACTAGAAACTTCACCACAGATGTTAAAAATAGTTGACATTGGTCTGCCTTAGTTCTTCGTCCAATTCTTTCAGTTGGAGATATTTTACACATCCTGTTTGCCCTTTATTTTTTTTTAAATCACAGTTATTTCATCCGGGGTTATGAGTCCTCCGCGGTCACCACGAATGTGATGTGGCTATTTGATTCGGGTTTCACCTTCACCTTCGATATTGCTCTTGCACTGTCGTTACATTTCTAGATATAAGTAGCATTGCTGTGTTGTTTATATGCTGTTATTTCCGATATGTAGCCCTTTCTTAGCTCGCGATATGTATGATAGCAATGTAGGTACGTTTCTTGTAACGGTCGCTACGTTTGACACTGATCTATATTTCAGTTCTTGCGGTTATAACAACTAGTTCTCATAAGAACTATTTCTATACTTTTGTTGCTTTCAAAGGGTAAATTTCGAGAAAAATCATCTACGCCCCTGAATGATAAACTTAGTTAACTGAATGTTAGATGACACTGTAGTCGATACTATAGAGAAAGTTATCAAGAGCGTAGCGATATTAATTTTTTCTTTAAAAGAAACTTGTTGGTGCTACTTTTTTATCGAATTCTTAGAGAGCAGAGATAGTAAATTATGAAAAGGAAAAATAGAAACTTCTTGTTAAATAAAATGTGAGAACGTAGAGGAAAAAGAGACAGGCAAATATGATCTGGGGTTTGTCTCGTTATTAATTTCCACAAAGGAACCGTCCGCAAATTTTAATAAAAGTTGATCCAATAATCTGATTAGAGGATAAGGGTGTAAGCTGAAAGTTAATAAATTTGTTAGACGGGATTGCTTGCTGTGTCTGATCTGCTGGAGCAAAAACAATTGAAGAAGCTACAATAATCTCTATTTGTTTTTGTCGTTTTGATATACAATTATAACTTTAATAACTTTTAGCTATCGAAATTATTTAGACATTTATTATCTTCCAACAGCAGTTTCGTAACGACCCTCTGTAACACCTGTTGCCTGCACGCAATTCTTCACTTGCAGAGGTACGAGAAAGTTTATGTTCTTAGTGCAGGCAATCTAACGTTGCTCAACAGATGTGTAAGGATATGGCATCCATATATTCCCGGTAAAATTTTTGCACTGTATGTACTTTGTTCCCCTTTAAACGCCAACTTTGGCAGTCGAGGAAAATTCGAAAATTTCCGGCTTTACTGTAGATACAAAGAACGATTTACGTTCACTTACGGGTCATCATAGTTTTCGATTATTTCTCTTTGAAGTCCTTTCTCTATCTTGTTTCCTATTTGCCTTCGGTTTTCTTGCCCTCTGACCTTACCGGCCAAAAGCTTTTCTTGTTTTACATATTTACATACATATGCATGTACGTATGTCATTTACATGCACATACGTATGCATGTGTGGATTATTCGGAGGACTTCGTGTCAAAGATTACGTAAATAAATAAGAGATATATCCTTAAAGAATCTCAAAGAAATGCAGTAACACAACACACGTGTTATCGAGTATATTTGCGCAGAAACTACATATGTAGTTTATATGTAATATAAGTATATGCATATGTAATGGGTTTTGCAGTGAGAACCATATAATTTTAATAATAATAATTTATTATCCATCAGTACACAGTACTTGTTACAGGATAATCTTAAGAGAATGCAATAGTAAGTCCATGTAACAACAAAAAGTAATCAAAAGTGTCAAATTCACAATTTTCTTGACAATAAATTTTCTTCAAACTTTTCTTGGAATAGGGACGATTAGCATGCTCGTATGTAGCAGAAGTGTTGCACCGACTTATGTCATCCAAGTTTCATTTAATCTCGGCAATAAATCATTTGACTGCTCATCATCATTGCACGAAATTCCTCTTGCAGTTGCGAATAAAAGTTCATCATTTACTCCTTACCAGTATCAGGAATGCTTTGTATTTTTAATGGGTGGGCACAAGAACTGAACATTTATTATAATATATCCATGACAATAGTGGTACAAAATATATAATAATTATAATTTTTTTATCTTTACTTAGCTTATAATTATTATGTATAGTGAATAATTATAACGAGTTTTATGGGCCAATTCTGTGCACGTCTATAAGATCTGTAACGTAATCTGTAACGTCTGTAAGTACTTACAGACGATGTTGCAATTCTGCGCCCATATTTTGCTTAGAGACCACCTGTTAATATTACAGATTCTTATAAACTGTACGGTCACCGAAAAATAAGATATAAAAAAAAACTATTTGGAAAGTAAAAAATTAATAATGTATAACATATCAACAAAAAAAGGTACATGAAAGATGCAGGTACACCTTCAGATACTTAACACTTACCTCATGCTATTATTATTAATACGGTAACGGGTTTCACAACATGGAAAGAAAAAAAAAACACTTTTACAATTAACTTGAACTTTATTACACGAACAGGCACTGCTCCCACAATCGTACAATAATCATAGTAAATGTTTCTTCCTCGATATTCATTAATATTCTGCTTGCAAATATATAAATCTTAATCTTATATCACATTGCTCGAGCACAAAAAAGCGCAAAATAGCACAAAGGGTGCAAAAGGGTTTGAAAAGATTCGTTTGGGTCCTTTCAAAACACCGCAATTGAAATATATATGAGGGTAGAGCTGAGAAGACTTAAGTAAACGGATACAATACTTGACCCAATCGATCTGTAACTACTTTAAGGAATGTGGTAGGAACAATAAAACAATAGTACCATGCTGTAATATAGAATATTTCACGAAGAGAAGCATGGATCTTTCAAATAACACAAGAAAACGCATAAATCAATAACGGGATGTCCATTACAATAACTAGAAAATCACATATCACAAATTGCTGAGAATTGGGCCATAAGTCACGTTAGCCGAGAATCGAACCTGGGAACACAACCCAGGGACACCTTATTTACCTTGTGGAGCCCTTGTGACGTCTTATAGCCGTCTCATTTGTACGAACGGCTAAAGTAATGGTCACCTGTCACGTATGATGAGAATCAGCTCATGTATGCTGTGTATATTCGTAGAGTAGGCTTGTGCCTGGTGGTATTTACCGTAATTGTTAAAGCTGCATGGCTACAGAGGACGCTCGTTCTTATATTCAATGCAAATTTATGTCTAATATAGATTCATTACTCAACAAATAAAATTGAAAAGAAAAATAAATTATTCCAAAATTTCATTATGTTTCGGCGGACAGGGTAGGCGCTGTCCCCCTCCCCCTCTACCCCCTCCCCCGATGAGCTGCCACAGTGCTTTGAGCAATGCGTGCAAGGGATGCAGTGGAAGTCAAAAATATAAAAGTGTCTGCCAGTGGTAATGACCCAAGCATCAATTGCCATTCTAATTAATTTACATCATAATGACTATATATACGAATAAATCTGGTTGCAGTATTATATGGATTAAAGTTTTGGAGATAAAATTATGATTCTACAAGAATTAAAATTTCCATCAAACATGTAGTTTGACCAATAAATTGAAATGTGTATCTAGCAATAATATGAAATTGTACGAAAATAAAAGTTTCATTCCAGCAAAAAATTCTGTTCACGTACCAAGCGATTCAGATGTCGATTCAATCAATTTCAATTTTCCCGAAAGTAACAGAATTTAGATGGACGAAGAAGGTAGTTTACACCAGTTGCATGTCAATGATTCGCCTTCGGGCGTTTTCTACTGGGCAAATGCGATTTTCTACATGCTACATAGGTGTAACTGTTTTCTTTTATCAAGCAGATGATTATGCAGAATATTTATATGTATTTTACACATGAAATATTGTAATAACAATAAATATTTATTCTTCGGAACACAATAAAAGTTATGCACAAGAAACATGTCGTTAGATACAAAAGTAATAGAATAAATAATGAAATAAACGCAGCTGTGCAATGAGTTAAAAAAAAAACGAAATCAATAGAAACTTGTACGCTATGGCCATTGATTTATAATGTAGAATTTTTTAATTTTCTTTTAAATATATTTAAGGTGGAAGTAGTTTTAAAATCATTGGGTAAGATGGTAAATAGTTTACATGCCATTGACTTAATAAGTTCGATGTGGGACAGTAAGAAGTGGTTTGGATAAAATTTTTAAAATCCACAATATGCTGTCTGCGATTCCCGTGAAAGTTAAAAATTTGTAAAAATCGGTAGTTCCCTATTTCATTCGATTTCCCCTTAAGTGAACCGTACTTTATTCGCGTACCATATTTCTAGTGCGTTCGTTGCGTAATAAGACGCGAAAATCCGCTTATAAAATCAACTGGATTACGCAACCGTTCAGGATTTTCGATTGGCTAGCTCTTATATCCCCGTTATAAATTCGTCGATGTATTGTACAGAATTTGGCTATTTCGCGGTAAGGAAATTCGCTTCGCGAGAGGATTTTGTATACGCCGATCCGAATCCATCAAATTTTTTGATTTTATATATTATACATGACTACTCTCCCGAAGATGACGATAAAATTAATAAGAAAATTCACTGCCGACCCACATCGGGTAACTTTAAAAGATTGCGTATTATTCTCAGCCCTCAGCTGTCCGTTTTCTACGTAAGGAAAATCAGCCAGAATTTGTCCCATTTTTAAGAATTGTGATATTTCTGGCGATTATCGGTTTTATCAAATCTGACCATTCAGCGATATGTGATCGATTATTCACCCTCAGCAGAGGTTCGTAGAAAAGAGATATACAACTACAAAACTGTGCAGTTCTATGCACACCTCAACCGTTCAACTGCACATCTCAACCGTTTAATTGTAACGGGTAGCCGTTCTATTATAACAGATAACTGGTCAATTGCAACGGGTAGCTGCTCCGTTACAATTAAACGGTTATCTGTTATAATAGAACGGCTGACAGATATATTGGAACAGCCACCCGTTGCAATTGAACGGTTATCTGTTATAATTGAACGGCTACCCGTAGCAGTTGAACGGTTGAGATGTGCTCGGGCTCCCCTATCTCCCCCATATCTCCCCCACTCTTCATGAAAATCAAGATGGCGGAACAGTAAATTTAGACCCCTGTGTTACTTCTTATGGGATTTTGCGCCAGAACCGACATAGCTATTCTACTTACGTCGATATGTAGACTAATGTTACGGTATTTCTTGGAAACGTTATCGATATGATAAATAATTTCTAGATAAATATCTATTAATTAATAACGACAATCAGCGACAAGTAATGTTTCATTGTCATTTTCTTATGTACCTGTTATTGTCTAAATTTGCTATACAGCACCGTTTTCTAAACCGGCTTTACTTGTGAAAAATAAAAATAAAGAAAAATTAAAAATAATTTAGAAAGTCATTCAAATCTTTGGCGGGAGCTGTATCCCTAAATCGGGGGATTCGGCAGAAAAAGAAAATGGTGTTGTTCTTATCCAAGGTAGTCTTTCAGTCTGTGCAGGTTCATCGAATTCGGGAAGTACGGGTTGCCGGTGTTCCCTCGTAAGTCCGCACATTCTACAATAGTCACGCTCACATTTATTAACCATGGCCCTTATTGGGGTTATATGCGGTGCGTATTACGCGATTACCAACGTTTGCGACATATTTATATGCCTCCTTAAACGGCAGTTTGATTCGGTAATTTATACAATACGTAATTAAATAATTTATATTATTGTATAATTCACTGTTGTGTCATTTCGATATCTGTTGTCTTTTCTGTATATTCTTGATCCAGAACTGTTGGATAATAAATGTTATTATTACTAGGTATACATAAATAAAATATCTATCTTATCCAGGATGAAGGAAATGGGGATGTATTTTAAAAATTTTAATTTCGATAAATTAATATTAAAAAAAAGATCTACCTATCGCTAAAAAATGGGTTCGGGAAAAACTAATTCCCATAATATAAATTTTGATTTTCAAATATCAATAGCAAGCATTTCCCTTTGGATTAATTTTTTTTTTGTTACGACGAGACTTAAATATCTCGGAAACCTTTCTGACAAGTTTTTTTTTGCAGGTGGAAAATACCTTGTTGACCCAATTTCATAAGAGCATAAGCGTCTGCATCAGCGGAAGCAATTAAAACTGCCCCTCCACAGCTTTGAAGGTTCAATTAGTTTTTATGCGTGCTTGTGTTGCATATATTGATTGAAAACCTAAAGACAACCGTTTTTTATAAGACACTGCTTCCAGAATCCTAACAGAACAAAAGAATATAACAGTTTTTTCTATACACAAAGCGTCGGGATTATCTGATTATCTACCAGGTTGCAGGGATTTTGGTAATTGCAAATTGAATAACAGACAATAGCCACCTGGGTTTTGTGACCCGGAATAGGCGCTTGTAACACGCGTCCTCTGTTTAGGACATCCGCTAGAATTAGATAATACGGTCAATGTTTGTTGGACAACTATAAAAATACACGCGCAGCTTGTCGTGTTCGGTGACAATTGAAATTCGATGTAAAGCTCGTCGTGTTATAGCGGAGTTGTAGCGTCGGGGGAAGTACAATTTGCGAAAAAAATAATTTTAAACAGAAAGAAGTACCAGAAAATTTCTGGGGGAAACAATTTTCGTTCAAGTCATTAAGATTTAATTTTGTTTAGAAATTGGCCTTTTTAATTTTTAATTTTTAAGCTAACGTAGTCGGTTTTTTTTTACATACAAACTGTACCGAATAAAAGAGTAGATATCGTTGTTACTATTAAACATAGAGAATTGTTTAAATTACCAAAGTTCTATAGTTTTTATCGCTGACTCAGATTCCGTTGAGAAATTCTTAAAATTTGGAACAGTTTAAAAATTATCTAAAATTTTTGAAAAGTCGAAATGTAGGAGATGAAGATGATATAACATTACCTTGTGTGGCGGCGAATCCAAATATTTCGACTCGGAAATACAAGCGCATGTTAACGTATGTATCTAAGTCTAAAACAGAGACACAAAGTTTACCCCTGTATTCATGTTGTTGAGATATTAAGGGCAAATGATCTTATTCGGAGAGCTGTCATTTGCAGATTGTTTACTAATAAAATAACATAAAATGGTAACTTCATTAGTCGTATTTTATGGACCGACGAATCCAATTCTTCAAACACCTCTAGGAAATTTGTCAGATAATCTATCTTTTGCACAAAAGGTTGAAATATGGTGGCTACACGACTCATCTTAGCATATTTTACCTGATAGGATCGTGTCTCTTCCAATAACCTGATTAACCCTCCGTCTGTCGGGTACTTTTTCTGAAACACTTTCGATTGGGTGTGCTCTGTTAGTGCTAATTTCGCATAAATATATTATCCACATCCTTTTTCTGTGGAATGTTTAAGGCGGAGTTAATTCCAAAGAAATTTTTCTTGTGTGAGTTATATTTGAAAAAAAAGCTTACAAATTCAATACATATTTTTCATAATTTGAGAATATCGCCTAAACAAAAGTAAATAGAATATTTATTCAAAAATATATAAATAAATAAAAAAAACTAAAAAGTCACATTCTATGCGCAAGTTGGAAGGGATCAAACTTTGGTTTCCCTGCACTAATTCCACACCAAATTTTCTTTGAAACAGTCTGCGCTGTTGCGTCTGTAGATAACAAATGCGTTGATTGCCGCGACATTGAGGAGGTTATAAAAAAATACCATTGGCCAACGCTTCGTATTTCTAGCAATATTATATGATGTCATCATTCTATCAACAACATCCATTCCGCTTTTTATGCTGTTATTAAAAGTGATCATTTCGGATTTTTTTCTGATCACCACTGGTTTCATCGATATGATCGTCTCGGTGCATTGCGGATACGGCGACCACATTTCTCCCTTTCTTAGGTACATATGATACTGCAGTCATATCGTCGCTAAATGCAAATACTAAAGAATATACCTGCCTCTTTTTAATATGCGTTATCTCTGGAGGTAATTCTCTTCCATTGGCTCTAATTGTACTAACCACAGTTAGTCGTTGCTCTCGCAGTAGTTTCTTTCAAACTGCATTTCCTATGAACCAACGGTGTATAGTTACATTTCATCCTGAACCCGATAAATGTGAGCACATTCTCTCAGTTACTGCACCGGTAGAATTGTCAGTTTTGTATGGGTCATCTGGTTGAACACCTGCATAGATTTCCATGCGCGAAGTACAGAATGTCTTGGTATCAACAATAGAGAAAATTTTTAGCCCATATTTATTTGGTTTGCTTGGTATGCACATTCGAAATCCGCACCTACCCCTTAAGCCAAGTAGCATTTCATCCAAAGTTACAAACTCTCTCACTGAGTCTTTTCTTACAATTTTGATTGAACCTACCAAAGATGGTACGTACTGCTGCGAGTTTGTTTTCTTTCGCCTCTAGTCGTAGTATCATCAAGGCGAATACATTTCAATAAAAATGGAAATATACGTTTTGCCATTCTAGCTAGAAACATTTCATTCTCCATACCATCTGACGACCAATACTCTTCCAGGTGCGTTCGTGATCCTTGGTGAAACCCAGCTAAATACAGCAAACCCATCAATGACCGAATTTCTACAGGATCGGTTGGTCTACACTCAGTGTTATCTTGATATCTAACATAAATTTTCTCCATATACAAATTTGTATTTTCGACTATAATATCTATACAGTCTTCAACCATGTGCATCCAGCATTGAATGGGAGTTAATGCATAGCGCGCTTCACCAATGACCCTTGGCAAATGAGACACTATGTTTTCGTTTCGAGTTCTAATATTTCGGGGTGGAACAACTTTTTTCTATTTAGTTCCGTCCTTACCAAAGAAATACGAGCATCTATCACTAACCACGGGTTCCTCGTTTTTATCTTCTTCGCCTTCGTCTTCATTTACAATTTCCTCATCTTCATTTTCCTGCTCGGTGTCTGTATCATGACCACTAACTCTTACAAAATCTGGATCCGCGATAGAATCATATTCAGACTCTCAGACTCTATGTCACCTGTCAGCGCAAATTTCTTCATACAGTTGCTACAATGCTAACAAATAATAAGTAATATTTTGTCAAAGTAATCAAACCAGTAAAATTTGCAGCTACTACTTACCTTTACAAGTAAAATTTGATTTGAATTGATAAAATTAAATTATAGTAAAAAGCAACGGAAGAAATAACTTTATAAACCTTTTATGCACTTTACTATTTTCTCTGTTTGCAAATAATAAATAGCAGACATTCACTTCGAATGAGTTGCAATACCGAACTAACGTATTGATGTTGTGGTAAAGAATAGTAGTATTGTCAGTAGTTAGGGGAATAGCCGATATATTATGAAATACATGTTCATAAAACTGCTCGCTAGCACGAAATATTCACACACAGAAATAAAATAATAACAAAATTATCAACTAAGGATGTTGCAAATGTTATTACATGTTTGATCGGGTGGGGTCTGTCTGGACAAGATGCCGTGCCGCAACTATTTAAAATTTTGAAAAACAATTTTGTATAGGGAAAACAGTAACTACTCAAACACTTGAAAGGTACTGTGGCGGTAGAAATTGAGAAAAAATAAAACAGTTGTTTAAAATTTTCATTTTGCCATGGACTCACAGACCACACCCGACGGACGGTGGGTTAACCTGCGTACCTATAATAAATGTTACTATCAGGTAAAAAAAAATAAAAAAAAAATACCCTTTTACTATTTTAAGCCGATACGGTGGCTTAAAATAGTAAAAGGGTATTTTTTTAAATTTTTTTTTTACCTATTTTGTATTTTACTATCAGGTAACCAAATAAGTTCGTGCGGTTTTTGCATAAACTAGAGTGCCATGAATATTTTTTAAGTTGCTGATCGATACCACCTGTTTGCTATCTGTCATCTACTTTCGTTTGAATCGTCTTTTAATGGATACATACACATTTTGTGTTTTTTGTTGTTTAATTCCTAGTTTTAAATAACTGAAAATGGCAAGGAATAAAACTTTAATTCGCGGTTATTTACTCTGTGAGTACAAACTTGGTACCAAACTTGCAGTGGCGGCGCGAAAAGTATGTACAGCATTCGGAGATGATGCCGTAAGTGATTAAACAGCATAGGAGTGGTGAACCATTTCTGTACTGCTCAATTTTCTTCGGGAGATCTCAGCTTGACCGCTCCATCGGTCTCTCTGACAGACCAAAGATCTTTAACAACGAGAATATTCGTATAAAATAATAGGACACGGCTTAAACTATTAAAAAATTAAAAGAAAATTCCCTTACCACCTTGTTGAGTGAAGAACTCCAGATACGTATTTCGGCAACTAAAGATGCCGAGGACGGCAACTTGATTGCCGAATTACGTATCTGGAATTCTTCACTCAACAAGGTACTAAGGGAATTTTTATTTTTATTTTTTAACGAGTATATTCAACAAGTTGTGGAAGAAAGTTTCAGTATAACGTGCCTGGAGCTTGCAGAGTGGTGAATTGTCAAATGATAACAAATTAGGTCGTCTTACTATTTGTTCGACAAATATTTCACGTAACGATAATCAATCAATTCTTGATCAGTTTTTAACCTGCGACGAAAAATGGATATTGTACTCAAATAACTACTCAATGATACGAACGCTTAGTTCGTATCATTGGTTATCGCCTTCTGGTTCGGTATCACACGCTCGCGAAGCTTTCTTGGACAACAATAGGCATTGTCCTTTATGAGTTTTTGGAAAGGGGTCAAACCATCACTACTAACTTGTATTGTGTACAGCTTCAGCGAGTATAAGCAGCACCGTACAGCGTTGTCTGTATGCTTTACCACAAATTTGGCTGTTTGAGTTAGTATGTGAGTTTCTAACAGCGTTGTGCAATGAAAACGTTCGCGGCAATAAACAGCTATATGAGGTGTATTTTCAGAGTACGTGTCCATTTTGCGCAAGAAGGATTCGTCACAGATTGCGTAAACGAAATTTCTCTCCGTGGTATGCGTTACTTCATGCTTTGTTAAACCTAGCATTTCCAAGAAACCTCATTTCGCAAACGATTTTGAGCTTTTTCGATAGTATATACAGGTATGCCCGGTATTGCTTTGTGAATGGCAACCACGCATTTAAGTCTCACCGACAACGAGAGACACTCTCAGTATATCATAAACCGAAGAAGGGTACGCACGCATGTCCGCTCAATCACGTAATACTGCGTAATTTTTCGGTACTCTCAGATTACGGTAAAAGTACAGTTTCTTATATTCTGCAATGCGATGCAGGAGAACGAAAAAGTAATTCAAAGTAGGAAAATAAACAACGATTCTTATTAAATTAAACAAAGGAAGGATAAACTCTACAATCACACAAAATAAATTGAAATTCTAACAATGTTACTTTATGGAAGATTCGAAAATAGTCCCATCGGCGGCCAAACAATAGCCGAGTCCATCGTAAAACTCCCGCCTCACTGACTCGAGATTTTTAGAGGTTATTGTCGCAAAAATTCTCACCTTGTACTTGCAACTGATACAAGCTCGCTATTGTTGCAAGCCTGTAAAAATTGCTAGGCTCACTTGTTCGACCAAAAGAAATAAGCCTACGGCGCCGATATTGCTCCTTAACAAAATATTTCGTCGTTCCGAGATACGTTACTTACCTTGAGGTTATGTCCAGAAGTGCTGGCTTACGGCTAGCCGAGCAGAGATGGGGTGGGTAACTTTATCAAATTCAAACGGTCTAGGATTGGCGCCACCGAGCTTTTCTACAGTACTGGACGTGGCTCATAAGCACGGAAAAGGGCCGGATGTTAGGGGGAGTAAGTACGTATGGTGAAATGAAAGTCAAGGGCACGATAAAATAACAATGTATATGTTTACGGGTGGTTTGTCGGTGTCTGTAAGCAGTTCGGCATATAAAATTTAACACAAGCAATTTAAAACAAAATGAGAAACAATTATGTTTGCATGAGTAATCACATTAGCAACGTGAATTATGCTGTCACACGTTAGGTGACACAGGTAACATGTATAATAAGACAATAAAAAAAAATGAGCATGCACACATATACAAAAATATATCCTTCAAATAATAAGTGATAACCTTTTACGCGAGTGACACTATAGGCTGATTTCGGTGCAAGTTTGACAATTTAATTAAGATAACCCTGATTTACTGGGCTAGACAATGCTTCATTACAGATTTCTTGACAATTTGCCTCACGGAAATAACCAGAAAGTCGTGGCGGTGACTGGGCAATTGACCTACGTACGCCTCAGTTCGAGAAATAGGTGTTTACATATATATATATATATTTAACTGTTACTCCGTTAAAACGGCTACAGACGTCACATGTAATTTAACACTGCAATTAGAGCACTTAAAGCGTAATTAAAAATAAGAAATGTTCTTGGAATTTAACTAGTTACATGGGGTTTGACAAGGAAATATCGGGACTAATGAAATATTGTTTAAAAGAAGTGATAACAGTACGAAATTTAACTAGATTGACAAGGAAAACTAATCTATTAAGATATGACTTCGAATAAATTATAAACGTACCGAATTTAACGTTAACCTTTACACAACTCACACAGGAAAATATGCCTTACTAATGCAAGTTTCTACATACTGGAAGTTAATTAAAATATTATATCGCGGGATCATGCAAAATGGCGATTGAGGTATATCGTTACGTCGGGTCTGATTTCGATCTCGGATGTCGAAAGGCTCGCGGTATATGGATCAACGCTATGTACGGAGAAAGTACTTAGCTTTGATGGACCACAGTGTCGAAGCTCGTCACGCTACGGGTAAGCGGTTGGGAATGATCTGGTGTCGATGCGGGACACGCTCTGATGGTTTTCCAGAACCTTTTCAGAAGAATCAGCAATCCATTTAATCCCGGCGTTAATTCCGGTTTTCGATAAATCGATCCACCACCGACTCGATTCTATCGTCGATATGCACCACGGCAAATTATACTGAAGCTTCGCCACACATTCACAGCCTGCTACACACTTTTGCGGACCTTTTACTAACACACGTCTGCTTTTTACAGTGGTTGATCAATCTCTCCATAATTGCGGAAAAACATTGGCACTTGAGCCAATCGATTCTCGATCTTAGCGCGTCATGTAATATTATTCGCTTGGGGGTGACCGCGTGACGCGGTTGTTCAATCGCGATAGATGATGCCGAATTTTACCATAGAGTTTCCTAACAAAGAAGGCCGCGCTATACGCATAGACGAAAATTGCGGTAGATATCACGAGGAATAGTTCGGCGGCATTTAAAGCTTTACAAAACTTTTTTGACATAACCCCAGAGAGAATAAGCGCAGGGATTGAGGTCGGGTGATCGAGTTAGCCATTTTATCTCACCCTTCCCGGTAATTACACGATTAGGAAATACGTTTTCTAAAAACTCCAATACTAACTTGGTGGTATACGCAGGACAACCATCTTGCATAAACAAAATTCAGGGTTTAGTTAACGGACAGCGGGAATAATTTGCCTTCCCAGCAATTCCAAATATTTCATTCCTTTCGAATTGCGGTCGATAACAAATGGTCCTATACTTTTATCACCCAAGACACCCGCCCAAACGGTTTTCGGGGTATTGAGTTGTTACAGTACGGACCTGATGTTGATTTTCTCGAGACCAATATTGGACGACTGAGGGATTACGCTTGCCACGATGTGAAAAGGAGGACTCGTCGGAAAATAGAATATTTTTATAAAATATTCGTCTAGCCTTTTCCACCACGGACGCACAAAACTCCATTCTTGCAATATTGTCATCGGGAAACATTTCCCGGCACTTTTGAACTTTATAACTTTTGTATTTGTTGTTTCAGAATACGTTCAACTGTACTTCTACTGACACCGATTTCGTCTGCAATTTGCCGGCTAGAGCAAGGTTTGCACATTTCAACCTAAGAAACAAACCATCACTTCTCTCTCCTCCTGCTCGGGAGGTATTAGAGGGTTTTGACGCTGTTCGTCTATTTTTTTGGCATTTACGGCAATTTCAGATCAGTCAGCTAAATTTTTTAAACGCTTTGACGATCCTTTCAATCGTGGAATACGAAGGAACAGGATGATCCACGTACTCTACGGCAAATAGATTGACCGTGCTTTGGTAGGAATTTCTAGCAAAATACCATGTTATGATTTGTACCTTCTCTGGGGCTGTATAAACTAACATGGTGTATCCGAAATCGACGATCACTTCTTAGAACTTTGCGTGCGCATAGACAGATACAGAATGATTCAGAGAGGCGTGCTGTGTGCTACGATGTTGCGCGCGGTGAAGGTGGCGGGTGGGGATAAATGCAAATATGCCAGATCAGGCTACGTACAATATGCTTCGCACCCCGGTGAGAATTGGGCATACGTGTATTTATAGCTACTACATATTATTTTTTCGACCAATTTCTCGGACTCACTCTGTATCGTACCCTAACCAACTTAAAACTTATTCTGTAGTAACGTTCTGCATTTATTGATTTCAACAGCACAATAGTTTTTAGATTGCCTTATATTTATCATCACGTTTGAGGACGCACCCATTTCGATACTTGCACGACAAACAATCATTTCTCCAAGCCTCGCATGTATTACTTACTGGCTTTGCCACCATAATTACAAGCTTAGTTTCGATCCTCCTTCAGATGTCACAGAAGCGGCATGCAATCAATTTCCAACCTAAAACCAAAATGTACGCGGTGTTTGTACACCTCGGAGTATCTAGATTAATAAAGGACTTACAGGAGGTTACTAATAATTTTTCTTGAGTTAAAGACTATGTATAGCATAATTGTCTAAAATTTAATGCTTCTTCAATTGTTGGAACAAGTTGAGAAGTCGAACTAGCTTTCCTTATTTCAACAGTGATTCTAAAGTCAATTCTTCGGAAATACTGCAGAAATCGCTGTTACATAAACATGGCGGCTGTTCCGTTTCGTCATAATACTAATATGGCTATATCAAATTTTATACGCGGCAAGGATAAGTAAATAACGCCTATAACCTGAATTCGTTTCTTTTCTCGTAGAGATTCCGGATAAAGTGCCAATAATCGTAAAATTCGATGATGCCCCAGTAAAACGACGTCAGTGATTAGAGTCGCCTTCGTGGTAGGCAATCGTTGGTTCGTTACTCAATAGATCACTTGTGTTGTTTATCGGTTTATTACCTAGAACGGCGAATTTGCTTGAAGACCGCTGGAGCGCAGTTTATACCGCGAAAATATAGGCTATTTTTGGGGCAATTTACGACTAGCATTTTGTGGGCCGTTAACTTTTGTTTTAATAATATTTAATAATATTCCGGGGAATTTTCGCATGTATTACTCGAAGCCTTTTCACCTGGAATGCATAGTGTGATTTTTTGGTTAGGTTGGTCATGCAAACTTTCACGAAGTAATTCAAGTTCCATCGCATCCAATTAAAATTGGAGTGTGGGTAGCGATGTCACGTGGAAAATTAACTCTGATAATATACAACTATTTTCTGCAACACCAAGGAATATGCCTAATCCGAATAGGATTTTTCACGATGAATTCAAATATGCAAATGGTTTTTGCCTATCGATCTTAGCTTCTACGTGACATCTGAGGAAACCCAAAAACCTAAGATAATCCAATACATATCAGTAACATAAGAAACATCAAAACAAACAAACAATTAACCGTAAAAGATGCCATTATAGGCGCATGGTTTATTGCTAGAATCACCATACTAGCAAAAGCAATGAAAGAGGTACAAGCATTAAAGACGGACTCGAGTTTCTGCCTACCAGGCGTCATCAGCGTCTCTCCGCATGCTACCTACCTACTCTCATAGCTATTGCGTCGCCGAACTTATTGCGAATAGTCCCAGCCGCTTGCTTGCGCCACGACATACCCCATCTAGGGGACACCGGTCAAACACAAAAGCCACCGAGACAAATGCAAAGTTCTTGCAGACACTCTTAAAAGACAACCATGCCATTTTTCAACATCACTTAACAGTTGAATGAAATTGATATCATCATTAACTCTCTCATTTGTGGTGCTACAACTTTAGCATCAATGTCAATGGCTTTTACGAAGTTTTTGGCGAGTGCCAATCTGCAGTGGAGATAAATACACGTGTTTCGGATGAACAAGAGGAGTGTTTATCACATTCTTCTGAACAGGCAGTAGTTCAATATAAGTAGGCCAGTTTTCCCAGAACAGTGGTCTTTCCCGTCTCTACTGTCCAACTCGCACAGAAAACAAAAGTACTTTGTTTACCCAAGCTGCATATCTGCCGGGATAGCGCAGTGGTTAGAGCGTTAAACATCTGTAGTGAATGTTGATGGTTCGAATCTCCGTTGTAGCATTCGATTTTTATAAAGATCGGTTGCAGCAATGGTGGTCGGTACCTCTCCAGGTACCATTTAGTGTTGAGGATAAATCAACACTGCTGCCTTCTTACGGCGAGGAGAGGCAGTAACAAGCCATACACTTCACACACCACACACAATAGATATTTACACAAACCTAATGTAGAGTGATACAATAGGTCTCAAGGCCGCAGTATTAAGTCTCTGCATTAGGATACAAACAAACAAACAAAAAACTCAAGCCTGTACTTTGTCTCCACATACATATATTCCATTTGTATTTCTCATATTGAATAAGTGTCAAAAACTGTTTCAAGTTTCCATATGTCTCCTTCAGGTTAAAGAACAAAGAAATAATGTGGACTGTATTTCTTGAAACAATTCAGCATCATTATGGGGAATGTTTTCTTGTAAGAGAAATATCTGCAAATGGAAATGTGAAACGAAAATTGCTAGAATACATAAATATTATGAAAAATAGTTTGGACGCATTGGCAACTGTCGTCAAAGTAAGTAAGGATTCCCATATGCATGAAGAATATTATAGTTATCTACAAGACTTCTCGAGCAAATGAAATGAAAAATGATTATAGTGAGCGAATTGAGAGATCAGAGATAAACGCAAAACTATTTTGAAAATAACTAATAAAATATCGGTAAAGATTGCAAGGACTGTGGGGCAGCACAATAAACACACTGTTCGGATTACTCCTCCCGCACAAAGTATTAATTAATTCGGGACGACATGTGTTTCGGGAATACGTGGATTTCCATTATCAAGTCGAATAACCGAACGATCCCTATTCGGTTAGCAGAAACACTGTAGATCACTGTGGATTCTCCACCAGGCTATTAAAAGCTATTTCTCAGAGTCTAATTAACCGGCTAGTAATGATCAGAAACAACTTATGGAAGGAGTCTTTTCGGATGAATTAAAAATCGCAAAGGGTTAACCAATCTTTAAGAGGGGAAATATTCATGATCCAGAAAATTATAATCCCATATGCGTATTACCGGCATTTTCTAAAATATTTGAATTAGCAATTAATAGTGGAACAAATAACTTTCTCGACAAAAACAGCATCATCACCCAAGCTCAACATGGTTTTCGTGAGGGCAAATGCACGGCAACAGGATTGACTGAGGTGATAAGTATGATAATAGCTCCATTAGATCATGAAGAATACGGTCGTCATTAAATCCAGGTTTTGATAGCGTGAATCACGAAGTCCTTGTGGGCAAGTTTCATTATTATGGTATCTGTGGAAGCTAATACAATTTATTAGCATCGTTTCTAGCAAATAGAAAACAATACGTACGTAGATATTGACTCAAAGAAATCCTCCAAGATTGAGTTAGAGTGTGGTGTTCCGCAAAGGTCAATATTAGGACCTTTGCTATTCACTGCATACGTCAACGATTCAGTAGTTAATGTATCAGCAGTATGTATGCGTCTTCGTAGGCTGAGGACATTGTTCCGTTGTAAAAGCACTCTGAATCTGCAATCTGAATAGAACCGATTCGTGCAGAGATGCTTTTATAAACGCACAACTAACTTGCTATGAGTATATTTTCTCACCATCGCGAATTATGTTCACAAAAACCATTTCGTTTTACCCGTAACTGTGTTATTCACGATCATAATACCAGAAGTAGGACGGATTTACGAGTTCCATATCAAAGCCCCACATTTAAGACACCATTAATATCATACGATTCGAAGAACTTTTGTTGGAAACACCTTTTGTAAACCTTTTTATGTGTAATATTCAAATAGCTGTGTCTGTGTAACCATTACGACTTAGACACATATTCATACGAACTGTAGTTTAAATTCGTTCCTCTTCACATTATATTATGTTTTTTTCCGTATCCAAAGGCATACTAAATTGTGAAACTTGTATGTGCAAATCTCAAAGGATTCTTAATAATTTTAACCGGGAAAGAGGGTAAAACAGAATGGTTGGCCTCACTTGCGCGCACCGTGATTAACAACCCTTTTATTCTGGTTCGATTTGCATCTGTTCCAAACTAACTGGATAGCTGTAATGATAAGCGTCAAATCAGTAATCACAGCCTAGTAACGGTTGGGTTGATGCAAGGTCGAATTAGAATCGAAACACCGTGTAATCGGGATATACATCAGGTGAATTCTGAGCTGACGGGAAAATAGTAACGAATCTATTATGTTCATATCATCGGATTATACTAACTTTTCGTTTGCTCTACTGTGTAGTGGTCGATGGTGAGATTTTGTGATGATAAGAGCTGCTTTACAAAGATATGATGTGAATTAACAAGGTTTCAGTGAAGAGAAAGGAAGCCAGTAATATAGGGTGTGTATAAATAGGTGGTAAAGTACACATGGGGAATAATTTTGGAATACGGGTATCACTCAGATTTTTCTTAAAGTGTAGATAATTAAAAACACTTTTCTTAACAAAAACAAAATTCAGACGAACACGAGAAAGCCACAATTTAATGAAATAGGTACATACCTTGTATCTGTCACCTGTCACTGTTGACTATTGACTGCCGCAGCTAGCTTTTTTATTTATAGTAGCAACTTCTATGCGCATCAACACTTTCTTTAAACCCTCTCGGACGAAATTGAGAACGCTTCTATAACTAATTTCTAACAAGATCTAAATTCTCAATATTATTCAGGCCCATAAAGGGAGGAAAGCTCCAAATTTGTGGACTGGTTGAAGCCTAGTGCATCATCAAACTAAGAGCAAACAATTTTTTTTTCCTTGATTACTTTTGAATTTCAAAATTGCCCTTCCTATTAGATTTAAACACAGATTATCATCGTTCGTTTTTTCACGAAATGTTGCAGTGCTTTTTTACGGATGGAATTGCCAATGGGTCAAATAATGAGTGTGAAAAAAAAAACGTAACATATCAGAATGTATGCAGAATTTAATTCATTCGAAAAAGATTTGAGAATAACAGGTTCGAGATTGGTACTGGTGTAGTGGAAGATTCAGGTTTTTTTCTTATACTTTTCCTTGTTCTTTTTTGTGCAATGCATATACATAAATTAAAATATTCATTTATATAAGACAGTCAGTGGCATTTTATAGACTGAAGCAAAGACATTGGTAACAAACAGGATACTGTTCTTGTACACCTCGTGTAGAAGAGGAAACGATATGATGATGATGATGATGATGTTGATGATGATGAAGATGATGAATACAAGCAGCAGCATAACGAATCGCTGCAACACTCCTCGAAACTCTCCAGGATCCCATGAGCACCACGAGGTGTCACACGAATCCTCTAGCGGCTTATAGAACCCCACGAGGAGTCCCACGAACCCCACGAGGGTTCTGCTGTTTTGCCAATTTCGTTCGTCAAACTGTTTTGTGCGCATGATTTTCCTGTTTGTTTCGTGTATAGCGTTCCAGTTGTCAGCGGATTCTATCATTGATGGAATTAGCGTGTCAGGTGTTATTTCGCCTCCGATCTACATAAGTTACCCTTCTTGTTTCATTCCATCTGTCACACACAAACACTGTATGTTCCGCTGTATCGACCTTATTGCAATATATACAGTCATCTTCCACCTCCTTCCCAATTCCCTTGGAAAACGCTCGATAAGATCCATTTACTGTCGAAGCCCGGGTCAGGTAGTAATGAACATTAAGGTGTTTACATTTTATCCAGGTCCTAAGATCTACAATCAGACTTTTCCTCCATTGGGCTTTCACTTCCTCCTTTTCCCATCTATCCTGCCATGTCGTCAAGGTTCTTTCTTTGCTGTATAGCTTGCCACCTTTGTATCTTCCTCTGCGTGGTTGTCGGTATAGGTCGTCTAACTAACGATCATATCGATTGGTGCTGTGCCAGTAACCACCTGTAACTCCAGCAGTGATGCGGTCCTATAAAATCAGGCAACGCGAATGAGGATGTTTCTTCGGGTTCCTTCCAGTATATTATGCACAGTGCTGCTTAAAACTACTCTCTTGCTTCTCCCTGGGCCTCTTATATTAGGAATCAATCTAGTTAGACTAGCTGTTCTTTGCTCTACCTTATTTGCTGCACCGAAATACCCTTTTTCGTCTAGTAGCACTCTTAGGTACTTGACCGTTTCCTCAAGTACAATCCTTGATCCATCTGAAGTGAAGGTAACTATCTCCCTTTTCCTTTTGCCTCTCATTATAATGGCTTCTGTTGTATTTGGAGCAACGTAAGTCCACGCGTCTTCACCCACGTACTTATTTCTTATAGGTAGTTGTTTGTATTTTTGATCAGTGTTTGCTCAATACTGGCTCCAACCACCAGCGCGAGATCGTTGGTTAGATCTAAACCAAGTACCCCGTCATAAAGTATGATCCCTGCGGTACACCTGCGCTCACATTAGCCGTTTCGTCGTTTCCAAGCATGATTCTTCGATTCATGAGATAATTTGATACAAATCTAACCAGATACTCGGAAATCTTTCTGTCCTGCAACTCTTTAATGATTAAGCTATGGCGAGCAGGGTTAAAGGGATTTTAGACGTCGATTGGGATTAAAACGCACCATTTATATCTGCGCTCGTTGTAAATTTCCACCACGGTCTGGATTGCTTGGGTAGTTGATCTCTACATCCGTATTGGTGTTGATGGAGGTCACCTCTTTCCTTCAGTTCTTCAAGTATTCTGTTTTTCAAAAGCATTTCTAGAAGCTTACTTAAGGTGTTGAGCAGACAGAGAGGTCTGTATAAACTAGCATGTTTAGGAGGATTTCCGTTTTTTAATATTAGTATAACCTTATCTACCTTTCTCAGCAGGCTATCAGGTCCATGAGTCCGGTCGTTTTTAATACTTAAAGCTGCGCATTTAACTTCTTCTAAAGTAAACGGTTTAATATTAGACATCACTGGGCCCGTTTCTCATTTG
>JARFOC010031226.1:0-29810 GCA_031763485.1 Osmoderma eremita
GATTTATACAGTTTCAAGTGTTTTATTTACATAATATGGATCTTCATCAAGTAAACGCCAAATCAATCCAATTCTTTTGTATTTCTTGCTTTATCTCCTTGTTCCACCGGTGGGTTACTTCTGTTGCTGGCGATATCAGTATTGCTTTAGAAGTCTTCCATAGTTCTTCTATGGTCATTTGTGTTAAGTTGTTTTGTCCTTTTTTCACTTCTATCTCTATTCTTTGATGATCTTTTTTTCTGCAAGTCACACTTAATCAACAGCGGTACATACAAATTTTAACACGCTTTATCTCTGATCTGCGTCGATTCTGTCTTGCACGTAATTTGGCATTTCGAGACCAAGTTTATCAGCAGCAGGACGGGACAACCTGTCATACTGCTACCGGACTTCGTCAATTTCTTCAGGGAAATTTTCAAACCAAAATCATTTCATTTACTGACTTCTCTTATCCGTCATATTCGTCAGACTTTGCCTCTTCAGATGCTTACATTTGGGGTATGACCAAGGATACCGTCTTCAAAAGGTCACCACAAATCATCGATGAATTAAAGGATGCCATTTCAGCCTTCTTCGCACAACTGAGGCAACCCTTATTCGTTAACATGACGCCCAACTTGAAGCTTCGTTATGCAGTCTGTTTTAAACTTCTGTCTAAATGATATGTTAAAGAAATAAAAGAATTATAAGTCCAGCACTGTTTATTTCGAACCATACTGCAGATATCTCTTCAATACTCAAAACCCTTTCCTCAATTCCCCATCAAAATAAAATATAACGTCATAATATTAATCTGAAACTTTCAAATCTCACACAAAAACTTCTTAAAAAAGTGCTGTAAGAAAAGTCATTACACTTTCCACCCTCGCAAATAAATGAATAAACTTTAGAAGCGGTACACGATAACCAAGGAATTGCAGTCGAACAAAAGTTTTGGTGACAAAAAGCTTCGTTTAAACAGGAGAATCGTACAAAGCCTTTGTAGACTCGTCCATCATAGGACGGAGATGGAAGAATATCTGACGCGGTGGAGGATAAAACGAGACCGCCTTACTATAAGAACGTCGAAAGGAGAGTATTGTATTGGGGCACTGAGCCGTCTATTATCGATTGACACTTCCACGCTGCCAAACTATTAATCAACATCGTTCAGAGGTTGTTTTCATGCTACCAGCAGCCTGGATGAGATGTTGTTTACCTAGTAGCGGTAAGTATCGACCTCTAGCGATCGAAATGCGAAATGTGGCAGCAGCTAGCACCGGTAATATTCTAGATAATTCCGGCAACGGAGTGAAAACTGTATTGCGTTCGGGTGAACGGGATAGTTAATGATATTGGCAGTCCAATTAGCAGACAGTAATTAAATCTACGGCCAGCGTAAGCCGATTTGGAGATTGGCCAAGGAGATAAAACTTACTGGGTCACACAGAACGGTGTAATTATGGAACTAGGTAAAACGGATGTAGCATCGTCTATAAAAATTTTGCCTTTCATTTAGTTGTTTTGCAAAAATTGGGGAAAAAACCCGATGGCGGTTATAACATTTCTACAGCAATTCAAAGGTATTTCTTGATAACGTGTTAATGTAAACACATTGAAAGAAGCCTAGATTTTACATTCTAAATAATCAGGTAATCCCTCAAAATATATCTAGAGGGTCTAACTCTTGAGATAGCCATTCAAATCGTTTCCATTTTCCGATCTAACGCCACGAAAATCTACCATTCAGAAAGAGGAATCGACAATGATGCAATTTTAATGCAATCAGGTTTTTCTGGATTATAACTCAAGACCGAATGCAGATAGATGAACGCAGTTTATCTTAGTGTGAGGTGACCCAATATGAATATGGAATGCATATTGGGTCACCTTACACGAAGATTCAATCCTATTGGTTCAGCCGCACTAACGAAAAAACTAGATCTTTATAAAAATTTACCAAACAAAGACTTGTTTCATCCTTAGTTTGGGTTGAACCAGTAGGGCTAGAAAGCAAAACGGAGATGCTATATTAAAGGTATTTCTTGATAACGTGTTAATATAAACACATTGAACGAAGCCAGACGATGAATAGTCTAGATATTACATTCTAAATAATCAGATATAATCCCTCAAAATATATGTAGAGGGTCTAACTCTTGAGATCGCCATTCAAATGCTTCCGCTTTTCCCAAAATAACGCCACAAAAATCTTCCATCCACAAAGAGGAATCAACAATGATGCAATTATAATGCAATCAGGATTTTCTGGATTACAAATCAAGATCGAATGCAGATAGGTGAACGCAGTTTGTTTTAGTGTGAGGTGACCCAATATGAATATGGAATGCATATTGGGTCACCTTACAGTAAGACTCAATCCTATTGGTTCAGTCGCACTAAGGAAAAAAACTTGGTCTTTATAAAAATTCACGAAAAAAAAGACTTGTTTCATCCTTAGTGTGGGGTGAACTAGTAGGGCTAAGAAGAGAAACAAAACGTAGATGTATTATTACAATTCTAAAGTATTTTAAATATATTGAAAGGCATAAAAATTTATAATACTTACGTTATATACGCCAAGAACTGTAGAGATAGCAAGGACTATGGGGCAGCACAATAAACACACACACAAAGTATTAATTAATTTGGGACGACATGTGTTTCGGGAATACGTGAATTCCCGTTATCAAGTCGAATAACCGAAGCAAGAACTATTGAAACAAAGTATAATTAAGGATTTTATGTTTCTGTAGCGTAGACATCAAAGCAATAATTGACAATTTATTTGCAAATTGAAAATAAATTTCTAAATGCATTTCTTCCGGTACAGTTGTTGGTAGGCCACCTAGCAAATGGACAGCGATAATGTGAAGTCAAAATAGGCCTAGCATTACTGAATACATTATTACATTGTTATAGGTAATAAGTAATAGGGGTCGAAATGAATATTTGAAGAAAAAGCCTCAGAACATATTGGGATCACGACAAAAGTTGTTTTTAGAATCTGCAAAAATTAATAGATTATTGACAATCTTATTTAATAAAAATCTAACATTATATTTGAAGGACTAAAGATAAATTAAATTGTAGTTAAAATCATATAACATTTGTGACTACATTTGTATTTACTCCACGTACAATTACGCTGTTGATTAAGTAAAAACTTCTAGCATCTTGTTAAGGTACTAACTGCATCTTGTATAAATTACATCTAACTCCATTTTGAATTTTGTACTGTTGCAATTTATATGAGGCTTTTTATGTTCGTTAATATAAACATAAACATCTCTTACACTTCTCTACACTTGATCCTTCTGCAACATATCTCATTTCTAACTTCTATACATGTATTCTATAGAGTGTCTTGGCATACTTCATTTCATTACTATGTCTCTTCCATTAATCATATTTACCGACGTTGTTACAATAAATATTACTATGCAGATATGTCATAACATAAAGAAATTAACTCCATCTTCGGCTGTAAATTGTAATAAAAAATTGCAACACCAAACCCTATATTTATAAGCATCTTAGTATCACTTCTCAATATACCATAAATCCTGTTGCAAATATTTTTTAGGTTATAGTTTGATGTAGATATTTTTCCATGAAAATGCTATTTCCAACAATTTTCTTGCACTTGCATTAGACAATATATACTATTTTATACCCTTTACTTACAATATTTTTAACTTAAAACGGCTTTACCCAATTTAAACAATACAATATGACTAATAGAACGGGTGGAAGAAACCTTATGGTTACCCCTTGTCTGTGTTTTTATTTACTGAGGCGCCACCATCGAAAATTTTAAATTTCTTTAACAACTTAATTATTTTAATAATAATCCATAATCCTACCTGTTCGAAAGTACATGAATATTGTGTCTACTAAGATGCGCCAATTTGTCAATTTTCAAATCGATAGAACATTGCGAATTGTGTTTTATATGGTAATAACTAAGAGACAAGGATCTTGTGTACAGTGTTTTATTAGTACAACTAATAAAATACATAGAACAGGGTTATAATGTTACTACCGATCTTGTACGTACAAGCACTAGCGAGCAACGCCACATCTCCGAATGCTAACATCTCTACTGTGGCCGCTGGTAGCGCCATCTAGTTAACAATATACATAAAAAATTGTATTAAAATTGCACTAGAAAATCGGGCTTCACACTGACATACCCCTATGTCGGTGTGACCCCCTATACGTTTCAAGTTAATATAAAACTTCAAAAAAAGGTCTATTGATATATAAAACATGTGGATTGCGACACTGGTAAGCAGAATTGGAACTTTAGGGGACCCCAGAAATTTGACCGATTTCGTCCGGGTACAGGCCGTCAAGCGTATAGCCTGTGGTCCCCGAAATGTTTTTCGCTTATAATTCCAGAATAATTGTCGATACATCCATGTGAGTTACTTCAGTGTAATCTACATTTAAAAACGCGTCTATTGATATATAACACATTAGGATTGCGATAGTGGGAAACATAATTACACTTTAGGGGACCCTAGAAATTTTGACCGATTTCGACAGGGTTCAATGCGGTCAAGAATAAGGTTTGTAGCCCGCGAAATATTTGTCGTTTCAAACTTGAGATCAGTGACATATACGTGCAAGCTATGCAACTGCACGCCACCTGAGAGATGTTAAAAGTACTTAGTGGGTGGTAAATTTTAAAATCAGTTCTATTTTATCTTTAAACAAAATTGTAGGAGGTGTGGAAATTAAGTAATGGGACTGACAACGTAGCGTTTGATATGGTAATAAAACTTTAGCAGGCCTACGGAGACAGTGTTTTGTCAAAAGTCCAGGTTTTTAGGCGGTTTAAGGCATTTTCAGATGGAAGAGAGTCGATGGGAGATGAGCCACACAGCGGAAGGTCTTCAACTGCAAGAACCGAAGGCAATATCGACAAAATCCACGAGCTTGTGAGTTCAAATCAACCGGTTAACGGTCAGATTGATCTGGGAACAGTTGAATTTGTCTCATCTATTTTCGACCAATGAATTGGGAATGAGAAAAATCTGCTCGAAAATGGTTCCAAAAAACCTTTCGTGGGAACATCCGGAGAGAAAGGTGCCTTGACATTTTGGAATCGATTGAAAATAATGAAAATTTTTTGGAACGTGTCATTACTGGTGATGAGAGTTGAGTGTTCGAGTATGACCCGGAAACAAAACGCCAGAGCTTGGAATGGCACACTTCAGACTCCCCAAAGCCCAAGAAAGCAAGAATGAGCAAATCAAAGATCAAGAGCATGCTGATTTGTTTTTTTTTTTGATAGCCAGGGAATCGTTCACAAAGAGTTCGTGTCTCAAGGTCATACAATTAATCAACATTTTTACCCGAGAGGTTCTCGAAAGACTCCGAAAAAGGGTCATGCGTGTGCGACCAAACAACAAGAACGATTGGATCCTGAATCATGACAATGCGCCTTGTCACACAGCAATTTCAATAAACGGTTTTTTGACCAGTAAAAATATTTCTGTGGATCCTCAGCCTCTTTATTCACCTGACTTGAATCCTTGTGACTTTTTCCTCTTCCCAAAATCGAAAATTTATCTGAAGGGACATCATTTTGGGTCACTCGAAAACATTCAAACGGCTGTAACCGACCAGCTAAATGCGATTCCAATATCCGATTTCCAGCACTGCTATGAAGAATGTAAGAACCGTGTCTAACGCTGTGTGGCTTCCCAAGGGAGTTATTTTGAGGGAGACCACGTTCAATTGTAATTATAATTTCCGAATGAAGGGGACTCGATTTTGGTATGAATTTGTAATAATATTTTACTGTTATCTAGCTGTTTGTTTTGTCTAACTTTACATTTGAAACAAGAAAATATAAAAGTGCTCGTAGCTCGAGACCGGGTTGAGTTTTCAAAGAAAGGAACTCAATTTTGGTACCACTTTGTTACTCGCTTTTACCCTCCTGTTGATTGTTTTGTTTAATTTTACAAACAACAAAGACGCAAAAGTGCCCATAACTCGAGAACGGCTGGGTTTTGTTAGAAAAAGACTCGACGAGAGTTTATACCGTTGCAGTTTGTACATTATTATAATTTCTCCTTGCGAAATACCTTCCTACTACTCTATTTGTCACAATATCTCATACCTCAGCACCCGCGGATGGCGTTCAATATTTCAAAAAGCGCTTCCTACTCGTAAAAAGAGAAACACGCTTCAGAATCCCGGATATGTAGTAGTACTGGACAGCCGTCATTTATCTCGAAATAGGGCAACACTCGACACTGGCGCCCTGTACCTGCTATTGACATTCAAAATTGCCAACATATCCGCTTCGAGCTTAAGCGAGATCATCAGTTATACCCTCGGTGAGTGCCGCTTCAACTTTAGGTCTGTCCGAGCGGCCATTCATCACTTTTACGTCTGGTTATTTTCACCTTTCTTCACTTCGAACTGCGGTGAAACGAGGTTCAGTTGCTTCGGCTTTTCATGCATGTGAGAAGGATGAGATCTTTTGTGGTGGAAGCGCCGGTTCTAGTGAAGGTAATTGAAACTTTAACCCGATCGGATGACGGACAAAAAATGCGTAGACGGTAAAAGAGCGGTATGGTTATCTTAATTACATCACCAGACGTAATAATTGACTGAGTACGGTGTAGATTATACAGGAATGTGTTTGCAATTTCGAGGAGGTCTTCATCAATACTTTATTGTGTTTTTAAAAGCTTTATATTAACTTGACTTGTATGTTTGTATTACCGTATGTGGCCCGATTTATTACAATTATAAAACACTTCTTAATGTCTTGAAAAATTTGCGTATCCAAGGTGACAAGAGCACATTTATGTACTTTCAAGCAGATAGGATTATTGATTCGTACTAAAAATAATTATTTTGTAACCTAACAATGTGTGTTTGACTTTTTTTTCCAATTAACGTACCATATTCAGTCGTAGTCCGATTTTATTTAAACATAAAAACATACTTGTGCACAATTATTAATAAAAAATACAAATACAATTACATTATTACCAAAAAGGATAAAATAAATATATATTAAAAAAAAACAGAAAGAAAAACTTTACAGAAAACGTTCTAAAAAAGACAAAACAGGTTTTTTTCCTAAGCCCTATTGATTCACCCCACACTAAGGACTAAAAGAATTTATTTTTGTGATTTTATAAAGCTTCAGTTTTTTGTTCTTAACCATATTAGTACTGGCATGTAACGCTATTGGTTCCCACACACAGCGAGAAAAAACTACATCTTTATGAAGTTACGAAAAAAATAGTTTTATCTTTAGTGTGGGGTGAATCAATAGAGCTAAGAAAAAAAATTCTTTTTAGTACATTCTAGACAGCCGAATCACGTGAAATTTTGCAGGTATAGTTAGCCATATATACTCAGTACACCTTGAAAATTTCAACTGCCTAGACCCTCTGGTTCGGTCCCTACGCTTCTCCAAAATTCCTCGATTGTACTGCAAATTTCCTATATTGTCACTCAACTTTAATTTTTTGCGACAGTTCTAGACAGTTGAATCGCGTGAAATTTTGCAGGTATAGTTAGCCATATATACTCAGTACATCTTGAAAATTTCAACTGCCCAGTCCCTATGATTCGGTCTCTACGCTTCTCCAAAATTCCTCGATTGCACTTCAAATTTCCTATATTGTCACACAACTTTAATTTTTTGCGACAGTTCTAGACAGCCGAATCGCGTAAAATTTTGCAGGTATAGTTAGCCATATATACTCAGTACACCTTGAAAACTTCAACTGCCTAGACCCTCTGGTTCGGTCTCTACGCTTCTCCAAAATTCCTCGATTGTACTGCAAATTTCCTATATTGTCACTCAACTTTAATTTTTTGCGGCAGTGGCTTTTCGGTGGTTTAAGGCATTTTCAGAAGGAAGAGAGTCGATGGGAGACGAGCCACGCAGCGGAAGGCAGTTGAATTTGTTTCACACCACCGTTCATCAAGTTTTGACCGGTGAATTGGGAATGAGAAAGATCTGCTCGAAAATGGTTCCAAAAAACCTTTCGCGGGAAGAAAAGGACATCAGAAGAGAAAGGTGCCTTGACTTTTTGGAATCGATTGAGAATAATGAAATTTTTTTGGAACATGTCATTACTGGTGGTGAGAGTTGGGTGTTCGAGTATGACCCGGAAACAAAACGCCAGAGCATGAAATGGCGCACTTCAGGCTCTCCAAAGCCCAAGAAAGCAAGAATGAGCAAATCAAAGATCAAGAGCATGCCGACTTGTTTCTTTGATAGCCAGGGGAATCGTTCACAAAGAGTTAGTGCCTCAAGGTCAAACAGTTAATCAACATTTTTATGGGGCGCTTCCCGAAAGACTCCGAAAAAGGGTCATGCGTGTGAGACCAAACATAAAGAACGATTGGATCCTGTATCATGACAATGCGCCTTGTTACACAGCAATTTCCATAAACGGTTTTTTGGCCAGTAAAAATATTTATGTGATTCCTCAGTCTCCCTATTCACCTGACTTGAGTGTGTGACTTTTTCCTCTTCCCAAGATTGAAAATTCATCTGAAGGGACATCATTTTGGGACACTCGAAACCATTCAAATGGCTGTAACCGACCAGCTAAAGGCGATTCCAATATCCGAGTTCCAGCACTGCTATGAGGAATGGAAGAACCGACTCCAACGCTGTGAGGCTTCCCAAGGGAGTTATTTTGAGAGAGACAACGTTCAATTGTAATTATATTCAAATAAAAATATTTAAAAATATCAGTCTCATTACTTAATTTACACACATCGTATGTAAAAGAAGTTAGAATGTTCCGTTTAATCAGAGCAAGGAATGCAATGATTTTATATTCGAATAATAATAATTTTAAAAAATAGTCTGGCTTATTTATTTATTTAAAATAAATAGTACGTAAAAATACAAACCAAAATATTGGTTATTTTCTTGGTTCTTTCTTCAATATATGGAAACAAAATATGGACTTATTGTTGCCTATAATCTGCTTCTTTCTACAGCAGAAATTTTCTTTATTGCCTGCGCCACAACGTTTGTATCCAACCGAACGTTATAAAACCCTAAATATTGATTTCCTGCGCCTCCACGTATATTCATACACGAACCGAGCGCGTAGAAAGTGGTATCAGGACTGTCTGCTTCGTTCTCCAGTCATAATACGTCGCGACGATGCAGTATGCGGTCCGTTCTAGCGTCTTCTGACAGGACAATACTGTCACTATGTTCGCAACCCATCGCAGGATCGTGAGCCAAACGCGTCGTCGACTGGACTCGCCGACCCTGTCTCAATCTGTCGCTATAATACTCGGAGATATACTCAGACACTTTCAGTAACACTTGGCACAACGTTCGGTTCGCGTACGGCAAGCATTTGATAATAGTTCGCTTTCCCAACCAGTCAGCTGTGTTTGCGCATAACACGTGAAAAAGCTCTTTAATCCGTATCCCGCTACGCGCTAGGTGGAAAACCGGGCTTTTCTATCGGGGAAATATATTTGTTGTGATCAATTTAGTGCTTTCCCATATTTCAAATATCATGTCGTTTGTTCGGTGTGTTTAAAAAAGATAATCTGTTCCGTTGTTTTTATTTTCTAAAGCATTTGATTCGGAAATTTCGAAATGAGTACGGTGGTGTTGGAGTCTAGGCCTTTTAGGCCGTTCAAATCCAGCGAGGAGTACCTCTACGCTATGAAGGAGGATCTGGCCGAGTGGTTCCAAATGCTGTATCCCCATTTGAGGATTAACGTGGAGAATTTCATGGATAGACTGGAGACTGGTGTGGCCCTATGCGAGGTTAGTCAAATCTGATGATTTTCCAGCAAATTCATATGTTTGTGTTTGGTTAAGTTTTCTTTTCTTGTAAAATTTGCTTTCGTTCGTAACATTAGAAAAATTGAATTGAAGATTTAGAAAATACTTAAGCAAAATATTGCTTGGAAATCTGGTACATGAACTAAAGATGAGATTGAACGACGGGGTTAAGAATTTTGGAAATTGGAAATATGTGGAGATTTGGAAAACGAAAATTATATTTTTTGCAAAATTAGAAAAGTTTTTTGGAAGATTTAGAAAATATCTAAGTAAAAGAATGCTTGTAAATTTGTTACATCAAGGTATTACTTACAATTAGTAAAATTGGGGTTTAGAAATGTGTTGGAAATTTAGAAAATGTAAAATTTGCATTTGTGCAAAATTAGAAAAATTGTTGGAGTTTTAGAAAATTTCTAAGCAAAATACTACATGGAAATTTTGATTAATAACGAAAGATTTATGATGGTTTTAATGATGTTTGGGTTTAGAATTTTGGTAAAAATGATAAATTAAAAAATGTGATGATTGTTTTTAAGCGAAATTAGAAAAGCTTCTGGGAGATTTAGAAATCATCTAAGCAAAATATTGCTTGGAAATCTGGTACATGAACTAAAGATGAGATTGAATTACATCAGGGTTTATAATTTTGGAAATTAGAAAAAAAATCGAGAATTAAAAAATGTTAAATTTGCTTTTTTGCAAAATTAGAAAAGTTTTTTGGAAGATTTAGAAAATATCTAAGTAAAAGAATGCTTGTAAATTTGTTATATCAAGGTATTACTTACAATTAGAAAAAATTGGGGTTTAGAAATGTGTTGAAAGGAAATTGGAAATTTAGAAAATGTAAAATTTGCGTTTGTGCAAAATTAGAAAAATTGTTGGAGATTTAGAAAATTTCTAAGCAAAATACTACATGGAAATTTTGATTAATAACGAAAGATTTATGATGGTTTTAATCATGTTTGGGTTTAGAATTTTGGTAAAAATGATAAATTAAAAAATGTGATGATTGTTTTTAAGCGAAATTAGAAAAGCTTCTGGGAGATTTAGAAATCATCTAAGCAAAATATTGCTTGGAAATCTGGTACATGAACTAAAGATGAGATTGAATTACATCAGGGTTTATAATTTTGGAAATTAGAAAAAAAATCGAGAATTAAAAAATGTTAAATTTGCTTTTTTGCAAAATTAGAAAAGTTTTTTGGAAGATTTAGAAAATATCTAAGTAAAAGAATGCTTGTAAATTTGTTATATCAAGGTATTACTTACAATTAGAAAAAAATGGGGTTTAGAAATGTGTTGAAAGGAAATTGGAAATTTAGAAAATATAAAATTTGCGTTTGTGCAAAATTAGAAAAATTATTGGAGATTTAGAAAATTCCTAAGCAAAATACTACATGGAAATTTTGATTAATAACGAAAGATTTATGATGGTTTTAATGATGTTTGGGTTTAGAATTTTGGTAAAAATGATACTAGAAAAATGTGATGATTGTTTTTAAGCGAAATTAGAAAAGCTTGTGGGAGATTTAGAAATCATCTAAGCAAAATATTGCTTGGAAATCTGGTACATGAACTAAAGATGAGATCGAATAACATCGGGGTTTAGAATTTTGGAAATTAGAAAAAAAATCGAGAATTACAAAATGGAACATTTACTTTTTTGCATAATTAGAAAAGTTTTTTGGGTGATTTAGAAAATATCTAAGTGAAAGAATGCTTTTACACCAACTAAGGTATTACTTGCAATTAGTAACATTGGGGTTTTGAAATTTGTTTTGGAAATAAATGGATATTTGGAAAACGTAAAATTCGCATTTGTGCAAAATTAGAAAAATTGTTGGAGATTTAGAAAATATCTAAGCAAAACACTATATACATATTGGCGTTGAGAATTTTTCTGAAGGGAATTGAGATAAATATTTGAATTAGTGCTTAAGTTTGTCTGATGAAATCTAGATAATAAATAGAAATCTTAAACAGACGCCTAATTGGTTAGTTCAGCTTATTATATCAAATATCAAATTGAGGAAAAATGATTGTTTTGATTCAACGGTGTCTGTTATTTGTAGATTCAAATTCTTGTTGCTTAAAGACAAAATATCAAATGCTCTATTTAAACTCAAATTATATGATTTTACATAAATACAATAAATTTAGGGGAAAGCAAGATAATCCATCCCTTTTATTCCTGTCAAACTAACAAGTTTATTTAGGAATTTAAGAATTGGTTTTAGAGTAATCTCGATAAGTCATAAAATTTAATTAAGGGATTATTATATTATTCTTATTAAAAATAAACTATTAGTTTTATAACCATAAATATATCTTCAACACAGATGGCCCTAAATTCATAACATTTATTTTCCGTACAAATCTATTACAATATGGAAACTATACTTTGCAGATTTATTCCTTGGATTTAATACTTGGGGATTTTACCAATACAATAATTACCATAATTTCCCAATAGGCAATTATCAATAGAACACATATAGCTTTAATTTATTTCATCCACTATCTCCACCATTCATATACATACAATCAAACTCTGTATGTATGAAAATTGTAAATTTATTTCTCTCTATCTCATCCATTCTTTTACATATCTTTACTTAGCTCTTATCGTATTTTAATTGAACGGAAACATCTAGAACGAAAGGAGTGTTTAACAAAGAAAGCACTTATACAAAGTAGATACGGCGGATTTGTTTACATGAATGACGACAGTAGTTGTGCCAATTGTTAATTGGGAGAACACAAAAATTATTAGAAGCATCTTGTCTTATCAACCTCAACATATCAGTTCATTCTAGAGAACGTTAATTATATCATAAATAAATACATTTTGCTAATATAAGATACTTTAATTGAATGGTGTATTAATATTCGTGTGGTAGATAATATTGTACAGTATTCCTACGTCATTAACCATTATCAATTGAGTGTTGACTATATTATGGCAAAAGTACCTACACGTGTCTATACATTATCAATTAAATTTTATTTATATAAACAATAAGCTATCTGTTATTACCTTGTGATGTTTTTGCTTTTTAAGTATTGCAATACTTTCTTTAGGTACTTTGATTCTCGTATTGTAAGTCTATCAAATATTATTTTATACTTACTGCACTTACATTATGACCTAATAACTTTTTTATTGCAAATAGAAATATATATTATTATTATTAACCTTACATTTGCATGGCAAAAAATATATTGTAATGTTAGGAAATTCTAATTTCTTAATCAATTTTAAATAATATCTATGGGTACACTTGAGTTCTTCCTTATGTCAAGTTGACACAAGCCGGACAACTTCTGAGTGATAATTATTGGACAATTGATAAATTAATTTTAATATCAATTAAATAAAGTAATTTTAATCTTCTAGAATATCAAAAACCCAAGGACGTATTAAAAATATAATTTGGGTATGTTATTATCTCAATAAATACGTACAGGCAATTTTAATGAATAAATCAAATTGTCAAATGCGCCTTAACTATACCCCTTGTATGTGTGTATATGTATTATGTTCTATCCTATTCTTCTTATACCGCGATCACTCGTTCTAACCCCTTCAAATATTTCTCACTATACTTTTCCAACCACCCTTCCCTTTGTACCTTTTATTACGTTGCTCTTTTTCTACGGCTAACAACTTTCAAATTTTTTACAATTTATTTTTTAATCTCCTAATTTGCGCCACCCTCACAACAGCAACCTTTCATCTCATGCCAGTATATCATATCCACTGCGTCCTATTTGGTTCGTTCTATTCTATGGCAGCAACTTGGGTTCGATTGACTGCACTGGTGTTTCATTCTCCGTCCGGTAAATCCGTGGTGTAATGTATGAAATCTTTCCCCTTTATTGTGTCGTGTAATATAATATGTGATGATTCTAAGTTAATTTACAATATATAAAATATAAAGCATTCTTTGATTTAGTAATTTTTTTTAATACCGATCGCTTGTCCCTCGCTTGGTCTCGTATTAAAATTATTCCCTACAGAACAGAGTTCACCTTTATCGGCCGGGCCTCGGAGATTAATGTAAACCCCAATATTAACTCAAATAACAGTCGTATAGGTGGCAGACCGCAGGCGCATTCAATTAACCTTGATGAAAATAGTTGCGCGTTAACGTTCGATTCGATACACACAAATCTAACAAGGAATTTTGCGATAACCGAAGGTGCTTTAAAAGATCATAGCAATATATCGCTTGTGTGTGTTCGTCTTTATATTTTATTTATACAGGAAGCGGCATGGAAACAATGATTAACTTTTCCGGTCGCAATCTTCTTTTAAACCTAAGCCGTTGATAATAAAACGTTTTTTTTTTATATATACGAAGCCCGTACGTGACAATACTTAATGGTGTAAACGCAAATGAAAGAACGGGATTATATTGTGTGTACGTGTCATCTATTTATTATCCATCAATTTTTATGGATGTGTAAGTGTATTCTGTGGCATTGAGACAAAAATAACGACATAATTTAATAAATATTTGAATTAAACTTCATTATTTGATATGCGAAATCAATTTTTGCAAGTTCTTTGATTTAATTAACGCGTTTTGTAAATAGTTACTGTCCGGCGCTTTTAGGGTTTTACTTCAACATCGACCCAACAAGCACATGGCACATATTACGTTCTTAACCTAATTTAACCAAAATATTAGTAATAATATATTTTCCCATATCATGAATTGTGGACTTACGACTTTTAATAATAATAATAAACTTTATTTCGCGGAGAACTCAAAATACGCGTGCGTATTATATACTCTAAAAGGCATACATTGGGCGTTCGTTAAATTACAAATTCTAAAGGGGGTAGTATCAAGCATAACAAAACATTAATGTCTATTATTTACTGTGTAACTGTGCGTGGTTCTAAGTCAATCAGAAACCTTTTTACTTCTTATATACTCTAAAAGGCATACATTGGGCGTTCCTTAAATTACAAATTCTAAAGGTGGTAGTATCATGCATAACAAAACATTAATGTCTATTATTTACTGCGTATCTGTGCGTGGTTCTAAGTCAATCAGAAACCTTTTTACTTCTTAACACTTAACACACTTCTGAATGTCCTAGCGATACTTGCGTATCCGAGATGACAGGATCAGGTTATCCAAGAAGCCAATATCATATTCATGTACTTTCGAGCAGATTTGATTAGGGGTTATTATTAAAAATAATTATTTGTCACTTCAAAATTCAAATTTCGATAAAGGTGCCTTACTTACCGGCAATACAATGTTGTAGCAATCTCAAACATGGGCAGTTTCCTGTAAATTGCAAGAAAGAATATTAGAAAGATACTTATATAAATACAATTTAAAGGTACAGTTAATTTATTTATGTTGAAACATATCCATATAGTAATATATATTATAGCTACGCAGATCAATTAGGTTACTGGAAGAGAAATAATTAACAAGGACAATATGCCAAGACATGTTGTTGCATGTCTAAGAGTACATAAATATAAGAAGTTCTCATCTTGTATTACCCTTTTCAGAGCGTTTTATATAAAGCTTTTTTTTTATTTTTTGAAAATATATATTTATTTCCTTACTACTAAGTTGACATCGTCAGTTGAGCGACAATTATTCATTTGTGATTTTACTTTGTTAGAAACGATATCATTAATAAATATTACAAAGAGCAATTGCCCAAGAATGCTTCTTTGATCAATGCTGGCGTTTTTTGTGGATAAGTCTCATTTCTGACGTTATGCTTCAACTATTAGTTGGCGATTTGAAAGATATAAAAATATGATAAATCGGATTTTTATCCCAGTTTCTCCACTTAATACACATGAAATGCAAAAAAAAATGGATATTAGCAAATCCCTCTATTTTAATTCAATTGTTCTGAGAATTATGTACGCTGAACAGCGGTATCCACATCTCGATTGTTTTTAAATACATTTACGTATTTAAATATACAGGATGTTCGCGGAGAAAAGAAAAAAAAAACGAAACGACTTAATATTTAAGAATCCCACCAGATTTTCTATAAAAATCCCAGAAAAATATCAATTATTTTATGAGAATGTGACATTTCCTGGAAAACAAATGATCCTCAAATTTTGTAAAACTCACTTTTTTTTAAATCGATGAGTTTTCCAGAAATTTGCTTTAATTATCTTAAAAATATGTTAAAATTGAATTCACTGGATTTTATCGCAGCCTACAGTATGTTAAATACCAATGATAAACGAACATTGATCTACAAAGTAAACAAAAAAATATTTAGTTCATACAAATATACATATTGATAAAAATAATTTCAAGGAAAACTTGATATACAGTATGATAGCGAGACCTATGGACCCAATAAGATCCCTTTCATATTTATTCAGATAATTTTATTTAGAGATTGTTCAAAATTCATTTTATCTTTACCTTTTATTAATTTTCTTCAAATCTGCAATTCTGTAATTGCCAGAAATTATTTATACATTTAAATTGCAAATGGAGAATTAGTTATTAGTAATATTATGATATAAACAAATTTCCCAGGCATAATATTCTAAACTATTGGGTATATTGTTGGTTTCGGTTTAACTTTGCCTTATATGTCGTCATCTCTCACACGCTATATTCCCCAAATCATATTTGTCAATATTTACCAGAGGATATGATACAAATATAATATAAAATTCCTTTTTTCCTCTGTACCCTCATATAAATTCTCCTTTTGTAAATAAGGTTTCTTTGAATTAAATTTTTCATGCAAGAGTAAAGTGTGAATTGAATTTTACAACGCATGTTTCGATCTATATAAATAACAATAAAAGAGATGTATATATTCAAAAACGGATAAAATAGGTCCTAAATTTACTGGGTAGTAAAATGTATTGTCGACCCAGTTCCCAAATGGGAAATAGACATGACAGAATTAATATTACTTCGTAAATTAATACAATCAGTAATCAATGTTATTATTATTATGAAGTAAGTTATTAGTTCAAGGTAAAGTGAGAAACTATATATGGAAGGTAAATTAAATACTGAACCATGAAATGATCTATAATTTCTTGGTTAAACATAGAACGTGCTTTGTATGCTGCTATTAGAAGCAGGTGATATTTTAATTGGAGGGATTTTATGAGCAGTATTTGCTTTATCAATATTTTATGTACAATATGTTGCTGATAGTAGATAATTTTACGATAAAAAAAGTTATTTTTGGTATTTATATAATTCCTTATTGTTTAACGATATTGCAATATAACTTAAATCATTTTTATGGGCTATTCGAACCGGTAACATCAAACATCTAGCAACACATTTTCCATTCGTTATAATTAAAATTGTCCAATATTTAGGTGGTGATTTCACTACTAAAAGTAAATCATGTCTACAAACATCCAGTTTTATGAAGTCTTATAAAGGGATACCTTGAATCCTTTCGTTATCGATTCCTCTCAACATAAAATCCCGAGAAATTATGATTTAAATTTAAAAATTAGAATTTAAAACCCAAAAGATTGTTATAGGTACAGTTGCTCGATATGCGCCAACGGCCAGTGGCGGGCGCATAAAAGTTTACACGTAAAATAAATGATCAGAAATAAATTATAATATATACCCAAACACCTACAGTATTAAGAGTCGAGCGAGTAAAATCACAAAGTGAATAAGATGTACCATTACATACGATCTGTTGTTTCGTCCACACATAACCCCGTTTCTTTTTTTATCGTTCAACTCCGGTTTCATTCAGTTTTCAACATGTTCACGAACAGATGTAATAAATCTTTGTAACGATCCCCCCCGACTTAATAATTCAGAGTCAGAATATTTATTCCAAAAGAAGACACGTGCAAGTGAAATGATATATTAAATTTAAAATTTTCATTGTGTCGTATGCGACTTTTTTTATGAAGAACGCTGTATTTACGTGACATTGACAATTCCTTTTGGACCAACACATTAAAGGAATATTACAAACTACACATCGAATTTTAACGCCATCACAATTTAGGTCCGGCATTTCTGCAAACAATTGTGTAACTTCGTCTAATATTGGTCGTTTTCACCACGTAGACAACATTTTTAACATTTTTAGTTTTAGAACTAGGATTCGCAGTTTTACGGAAGGTTGTACGGAATCTACGCCACTGCTCGTAGGCGCTAGTGAGCAACTTATGAGTTGACAATCCGTCTAAGGATTAGAAACACATGACCACACTCTGCAGCGAAAATATATTTTCAGTTACACGAGGGATGCCTTTTATATGACTTTATTGTTTTTCAAAATATTCCCCATGTAGGTCAATACACTTTTGCATGTGCTTAAACCAGATTGCGAATCACTTTTTCCACTCCGATTTAGGTATGTATCTCCAAAATATGCATTTTGAAAGCATTAACCGCTTCTTCAGTATCATGTATTTTTTGTTTGATGTTCAGAAACAAAAAAAAAGTCATTGAGTGCCAAATCAGGGCTGTACGGTGGATGACCCATCAATTCAACTTTTTCAGTTGTCAAAAACTCTCTTGTTTGAGCTGATCTGTGGGAGCTAGCATTGTCCTGGTGGAGAATGATCCGTCTTAGACGATTAGTTTCCCTTATTTTTCCGAATACTTCTGGCAAACAAATGATTGTCTACCGTTCAGAATTGACGTTGCACCAATGGTACAGTTGCCACATCTCCGGTTTTGCCAAAAAAACAGGCGACCATTTTCTTCGAAGTGCTTTGCGCGCGAACAATTTTTTGTTGGATTTGGCTCATCTTGAAAGACCGACCCATAGATGTCCAATCCATGACACAGTCATGAGGATAAAATAGCGATTAACTTATTATTATTCTCTAGGGTTGGTAACAAACTATCCGTATTAATTCCAGCAATTAACGCTAACATATTACTTCTTGAATTACTATCATTGAAGCAAATGAATTAGCCAGATCTGAAATTTATGCATAACTTACTTGGACTTTAAGATATAAATCTTAAGAGGAAAAACGCAGTGTTGTACTATAAGAAGATCCGATTCAAAACAAAATAGACATAAATTATAATCATTGATATTCCCACCTCAAATTTATCATAATAAATTCACGGTAATATCCATTCTGTTTTCCTCTGTTACAAATTAATATTACTACACTCGAACCTTGTACTAAATATTAGTCGTTCAATTTACGAGTTCCTGCAGATAGTGAAGCGAAATATGGGGTCGAGTGAGTGAGTATGGAGGTCTCCTCGGAATGAAGACCATCTGTATATGGTGATTTGCCGCATTAAGCCACGTATATCCATTAATAGAATAGACGTCTTTATTCGTGCTTACAATTCTCTCTTGTCTACCAATTTGTTTCAATTGCTGTTGATGTGACTATAAAATGGCGTGATGATGGGAATACGATGAGATATATGTACAAGAATGCAGTTTAAGCATAGGGGTTCAATTAATGTGGCTGATTAATTTTAATGCTAAGACTGTCTAAGAGGAATACGCGTTCAAGGTTTGGGGGTGATGCACTTTGTACTTTGATAGGTCTATATACAGGGTGCAGAAATAGTACATCCTAGTCTAGTGTAATGTTACTACTTTGGTTAAAGAAAACACCTGTATGTCTGTTTCAATGCACTTTCGATTACCATAAAAGAATATATTATTCAGTAATTTATGATTTTAATCCATAGATTATTAATCTAACAAGGGTAAGGATTTTATAAGCAATTATAATAGAATTTAAAAGCCGAAAATCAAATAGATCAATGGATTAACAAAAAACTTAACAAAAGATTGCCATAGCATTTTTTATGATAATCTCATCATAAACCAAAACTATTTTTGAAATGACAAGAAACAATAGCAATGACAACAATGGATTTTAAGATCTTAAAATGCTTAGAATACTTTAGATAATCCGACTAAATCCTTTTGGTGAATTGTTGTGAAATCCTAAACCGCTTTCATCCCTTTTATAAGGAGCTTTTAAGAAACATTCTTTCGTTTATAATGTCAACAGTTGAGTTTGGAAAATCATTTAAAGTAGCACAAACATTATTAAAAGCAAAGAGTCACAGTTACTTCACGACCAATCAATTGCATACTATTCTATTTATTTATTCAAGGAAAAAACACTACGCATTTTGATTTAGCATTTAGCAATACCAGAACTACCTTTTCTACCACAGCACATTACTATATTAGTCTAGGTGAAACACCTGCAGACATTTAAAGGCAAAATGATAATACTTTAAGAAAAAAAGGTACAATTCTATTTCTAATTTAAACCAAGGACATGTTTATGTAAAAGACACATTTAAATTCTAGTTTCACTTGCGAGCGGACAAGATTTTAACCCACGGTTTTTCGAAATAGGAAGATCAAGTTGTTATTATTATTTTTTGTTTCATTGGTTATCTGAAACTGGATATGAGTCAGTTGTGTATGACGGTTGACTGATGATATTTACCTGCCTTTGTGTTTCTGGATTGGTAAATATAAAGCATTTGTTTCTTTTGTAAATCTCTCGGTATTCCTTCTTCTATTTAGTTACTAAATCAATGTTTTTAAGTGGAAAAATTATAGTTTTGTGTGTCTAATTCACCCTCAACCAAAAAATTACTTAGAAACTCCAAATGATTTTTGTTAATTTAATTTGGCTTTTGTCTCTCTAACATTTTGCTACAAATTTAGGATAATTGCAATTTATTGTTGATAATTTTTTCGTTAATTTCATCAAATTAAAATCTTCCTTATTCATGTTTGTAAGTTTATTACTTTATTTCATTCTAAATCGTTTCATGATGAATTGGTTGATGGTCTATTTACATCGTCCATCTTCCGATTCTGATCATCAGAAATATTTGAGGAAATCCAAGCAATGCTTCCCATTATTTTGAAAATCTAAGTTTTAATATAACCTTTCACATTTGACATCCAACCAAAATAAAAAAAAACAAATTTTGACATCGATCCCAAGTCAAAATCAAATTCTGACAATCTCACCCAAAGGCTTCCGTAAATAAGCTCGAACCAGATTCAAAACCGATGCCGAAAATATCTAAACCATCTCCAGCCAAGGAAGATATTTCTGCATCTACAACACCCAAAGATCTGAAACAGAAAAAAATAAGAAAAACCAAGAGATTTAGAGCGGCCAGGAAACTGAGATTGGATCACATTATAGATGCAGTGAGTACCACCCTGCTCACGAAGAAACAGTTGAGAAAATACTGCAGGAGGGTGCTTTCTGACAATGTCCTCGAGAAAAAGCAGGCCGCTACCTTCAAGATGGAAAGAGACCGTATTAGGGTCCACTGGGGCATATCTAGAATCGCATTGGAGGAAGTCAAAGTGAAGTTTAGGAACGCCGAAAGTTATTTCGAAGAGACAATGGAGCGGTGTGAAATAGAACTGGACGGATTGAAGCATAAGGCCTTACACGTTTTCTACGATCAAAAGAATGAATTGGCCGAACTGAGCATTGACACCTTGACCCACCTTAAGCTAGCTTTCGATACCTATACCGAACAAGAGTGTAATTTGCGGAAAGACAAACGGAATATGTTTTCCCTAAACACGGAGAGCGTCAGCAATTCCAAACAATGCTTGAAATTCCTGCGATTGGAACACGCCGGGCAAATTCACCAATTGAGGCAATTACTAACGCAGGAGCTATTCGAAATGGATCAGATCTTCGATAGGAAAATCACCGGCCACAGCCAGATGTTGGAGGAGAGACACTGCGTGGATGTGGCCGAATTGGCCGAAAGGAAGGAACGGGAGATCGAAGAGGTGCTGAAGAACAACGACGAGGAGATGGACGATTTGCAGACTTACTATAGCGACATCGCCCTGAACAATTGGGCGCTGATTGCTACGTTAAAGAGCAAGATGGAGGTGTTGCGAGGCCAAAATGAATGCATCTCGACGAAGTTGCAAGAAGTAATGTCGGTAAATCAATACGCGGTCTCCACCATTGAGAAGAGCCAACAGGATGTCGCTCGGTATAAGAAAAATTTGAAATACTACAAGAGGGATCAGGCTCTTTTGGCTAACGCGAAGAATGAAACGAAAGCGATGAAGAACCAACTGAGTAGATTGCAGTGGCAGCATATGGCTTTAGAAATGCGCGTGGAAATGGTGGAAGCTGAGAAGAAAGTATTGGAAGAGCGCCTTTTCAAAGCGATTTTAGAGGTAGAAAGAAGAACGGCTGTTAAAACCGCGTTAATGGACGCGAAAATTGGACGAATGCGTGAACTGAATGAAGTGCGCCATTCCGTCATCGGCGAGTTAAAAAGTATGGACGAGAAACCTCGTGCCGATAACAAGATATTGGCTCGAATCTTAGACGATAAAGACGACCAGATCCATACGATTAAATACGAGCTGGCTCGGGTAAGAAAAGCTCATCACGATCTACTATTGACTTACGAAGACAAAATGGCGAAGTACAAAGTACCACAAACCAATTTGAGTTTCGTTCCATTGAGGATTTTACCGAAACTGCTTACGGTAAAGAAATCTAGAAGGGTATCTTTCATTGGGCAGCCTTGAAAGAATAATTTGTGCAGAAAATGTATCATCAGAAACGTAAGATGTTACATACAATTGATTTTGATTGGTTTAGGTATTTTAGGATCAAAAATTGATGATTTCTTCTATATTATTATAAGCCCAAAGATTTTACAATCCTTCATGGTAGCGGTATATTATGAATAAGCTAAAAAGGAAAAAGCATGGATTGCAGAATTTAATTTATAGTCTTTATATATTGTTCTTTTACGAAAGTATAGCTTTTATATATTGTATATTTTAAAGATATAATGCAAATATATACCATATCATATAGTTACCAGTGTGAAGAACTCATTTGGACTTTGGACTTAAAATTATAGAATTGTAGCCTTCTGTATAATGGAAGAAATGCAGATAACGTAACACATAATCTGCAAAAGTTGCTGAAGGTATCAGCTGATCTGATTTCTGTATATCTTTAATCTTCTATTACAAATGGCCGTAGTATAGGTTTTTTCCTGGTACTTTTTAAAAGAAAATTAATTCAAGTTTTCCCAAATTTCTCCTTTTATTTACCTGATATTATTAATAACTATTTTACTATTTAACTTTAAGAAACATCAAAAGTGCCAAAAACAATTAACCCTAAAAATGCCATTATCGACTCATGGTTTATTGCTGGAATCACCGTACTAGCAAAAGCAATGAAAGGGGTACAAGCATTAAAGAAAGAGCATTAAAGACTCGAGTTTCTGCCCACCAGGCGTCATCAGCGTCTCTCCGAATGCTAAACCCACTTTCATCGCGAATGCTTCACGAAGTTATTGCGAAATGTCCTAGCCACTTGCCCGCGTCACGACATACCCCATCTAGGGTACACCGGTCAAACACACAAGTCACCGAGACAAGTGCAATAGCGCCAGTAATGCAGTACACTTCATCTAGCTCGGACAGTGCATGGACTGTAATTCCCGCCACTGTCATTGTTGTTGTGATTCCAGAAACGGCTTAACCATTACGTAACATAAGAAACATCAAAAATGCCAAAAACAATTAACCCTAAAAATGCCATTATCGGCGCATGATTTATTTGCTGGAATCACCATACTAGCAAAAGCAACTAACTTTGTTTATAGAAAGTAGTTGATTCTAAACCAAGTTTCTGCCTTTATATTGTTAGGTTTTTAGACCTAAGCCCAATGAATTATGGTCGAAAATAGATTTTTATCTGCAAATTTTTTTGAAAAATTTGGAAATTGATAAAATAATAGAAGGCTTGTTATAGTAGAACTAACTCTTACCACATCAACGAGTGATTTACCCAAAATACGTGTTTCGAGAACTAATTATAGGTTGCCTACCTCAGTACGAACTATAATATAAGGTAAAACCTTGTTGATTTCGAGAAATGGCCAGTTGAATATCTAAATCTAATCCCAATCAGTTATGAATGAATAGGGATGTTCATCGGGTAGATTCTTGGAGGACTCTCGTTGCTTTAATTTTCCAATTAAATCTAATTCCAATTGATTATAGATGCTCATTGAGAATATCTTTTGGAAGAGCCATGGACTGACAATTTTGCTGTCTTCAAATAGGCAAATAGATATTCGAATGTAACTCCAGTGGATAATGGATCTAATCAACTAATGCTGATAGGAAAAATTTTCGAAACACCTCTTCCAAAATCAAAACTTTATTTTGTGTATGCAAATATTAGTTGTCAGCATAGCCGTCTGACATAAGTCTCCGGAAATACTTCAGCCTTTTAGCTTTTTGGATTCATCTCCCATTTTACCACCCCTTCCCAAATTCGTGTGCTCTGTACCAATCTGCACAGGGAATTAGCTGATTGGTTTATATAGTCTTCTTGATTCATTTTTAGTTTCCCAAAGATTACTTGTCTTCTAGGGTACAAGGTCTTCCATACACATAAGATGTGGTATCCAGTCTCTATTGCCCTTTCGCACAATCTACAGCTTGGCTCCTCAATATCGACCCTAAATTGTCCTTTCAGCACGCAGTCCTATTACTGGACGAAAGTGATTCCTACTAAGATTCAGTTGTTATCATTAATGAAATAGTAAATTCTTTTATGGAATCATTCAAGTGCCGTTATCTGGGTGGAAATGTTGAATTAATACTTGTTCATCTGAATTTATTTTCCCTATCAAATTATTTATCACAATTTCTCCTAGAACATCTTGTGGATAGAATCTTACTTCAACAATATTTCTGACAATTTTATCATAAATTAGTTTAGCAACTATGACATTACTCATAGAAGGTGAAGCGGTCGGTTGCACTCCTGTCAAGCGCACGGCATTATGGTTGGAGCGAATAGTACTCGAATGCAGATACTATTAGTAAGCTCGCTTTTTTATGTGCTTTCACTTTTTCTGGTCGACAGTCGTTCTGGCCTTATATATGTTACATTTCAGTTAGCCCACACAATTTTCCTTAAATCACAACTTCCGACACCACAACTGACTGCATAAATTGTCTTATTGTCTACCTCTATTGTCAATGCTTATAAATTTATATAAATGGTAGCTAAGAAATGTTTGGCATCTACCTATTTAAATTTATCATGTAGTAGGTTTCGTGGACTTTTTCCCTTTGTGTGGACGCTTTTATAAGACGTTTGGTTGGGTATTTAGATTGCATCTAGTTCGAAATGATTTTTTTTGAGATACAGGATGACGCATTAGTGTGGCAAAGCTCGATATATCCGTTAACATATAAGATATCAAAAAGAATTACTTACGAAAATTGTAGGCAGTCTTAAACTTACATTTTAAAATTATTTTCATATATACTGGCTGTTTCTTATCAGCAGGGTGAATCAAACATAAGCTTTCTTAAATAGAACACCCCGTATGTTATTTGAGATTTAGATTAAGTTAATGCCTCATACATCCAATGTAAATTCATTCAATTATACGAGATTTCAAAGAATCTCTTTTTAAAAAGACTTCAAAATATCTTGGAAATTAATGACTTTAGGTATAGAGAGTACATATTTATGTTTTTAATATAATTATATGCAGAATATGAAAAATTTCTTTTGTAAAGATCGCTTACCAAAGAACATACTTTTCGTTATACTTCCTGCCTGTTTTTTATAGCAAGTAAACAGATAAATGCCCATAAAATTTTTCCGCCGATACTGCATCGTCTGTGGGCAATCGTCCAATTTTAGTTTTGTCTCTATGTACATACTTCAAGGAATTTTAACGCCAATTTGCACTAGAAAGGATTTAATTCGCCATTTTACGAATTTGAGACGATCAAATCAATTAATCAAATGGTATTTTACATCTTCCAAAAATGGTATGGATTCCGCGTATTAATTTATTCCATCTATTAACTTTATTATATGATTTTCTTGCATTAATTACTTTTGTACCGCCCCGTATAAATAACAAAGCCTTTAAAATCCAGTTAGGGACCTCTTGAAAGCTGGTATTAATCTGCGCCGAAAGATTTATCAAAGCGATAACCTTATTTGTACTACAAGAATATTATAGATATTTATTGTCGGGGCAATTTACATAAATGCATTACTTGGAAATAGCTTTTAAAAGGATAATTAATTTCTTTTTTGCTCACTTCCTTAATTGGAGTAGGCAAAACATATAAAACGATCTTAATCTTGGCAATATGATATGTCCATTATCTATATTAGCGCAAGGCTATCATTATTAATACGTACTGTAATTTTATTCATGGAATATTTGAAAAAAAACTTTTTTAATTAATAAATGAAGTCGAGGACTCAAGCTATGTAATAAATATATAGTTGTGGTCATAAATGATAGGGACTGCTGACTATAGGGTGCATGACATAATTTTATAAATCAAAATTCAAGCGAGGCATAATATAAAGGTGTTTCCTAGTAAGAAGATTTGCAAACCTGTCAAAAACTATATATTTTGCTATGATCTCTCCCAGCATCTTTTACTTTCATGTCAATTGTTTATTATTCTTTATTATTATCAGATCTTTCTTTCTGTTTGATTTAGGATTATGTGCGTACGAAATCATATGTCTTACGTCTGCCGATAATGTAGGAATCTGCAATTTTTGCGGTGACAGATAATGGGACTAATTAATCTTACTATACAAAAGAATATTTTATTTTTTTATCCATCATAAAATCACAACACATTCTCACCCGCAACACTATACAATACAAATAGGGGTTTGGACGTTTTTTTTTGCAAATTAATTTCACGAAACAAGCCATGAAGCACAAGTTTTTCAGGCGGCGTTGACACCGAAGAAAGAAATACCAGCCTGCAGTTGCTGTAGTGTGAAGGGTGCAGGCCTAGATACGCTGTATGATACGTCTTCGCGACCCAAATTTGATTGATTATATGAGATTAACTACGTTTGCGTAAAAATCAAAGTGATTTGTAAATAGTCCAGTCAGACCTTAAAGTTATTGAAGTATTGTAAGAACTTTTGTGTTTAATTAATAAACTGAATTAAACTAATTTGACACTGAATGCTGTCTGCATTTTATCGAACCCAATTCTATGTGCAAAAGTTATATTGGTGACATTATGTATTTATAGTACTGCTTAAAGCAATAATAATTTTAAAAGCTGATCAATCACATTACCTATTGTAAAGCAGTTTTAATGATAAGTTTTTCTATGTTATGGATAATAGAGATATATTAGAGTCTACTAAATAGAAATCTTTAATTCAGTATAGGATAAAATTATCTTTATCATTAATCACACCTTATCATACGAATACAAATTCAAAAATAAACTTAAATCTAATTCCCTCAACTACTATACACATGTAAATCAAAGATTTACTTCACTTTAACAAGTTTTGTGCCTTAATTTAAGCTGTTTTGAGCGATTGGCGGTATTCTGACGATCCTTTTGAAGTGGAAATAATTGTTGGAAAGCAGTAGGCACACATATATTGTTTTGCATTCTTTCCCTATGATGTATTACTTTAATTTAGAACTGGCTGGACTTAAACGAAGATGTAATTAAGAGTTTAAATATGTTATAGATGGATATTTTTAGATTTAGTTACTTCCTGTCGTTATCTAATAACCTTTTTTTTTTATTTTTAAGAGTTTCTTTTAGATCTTTTAACTGAAATGTTGAATTCCCTGTTTTAAATTGAATTAAAATTATTTTATTTTTATATTATAAATAACGTCAGGTGCCATTTACGTCAGTATAGATAAATGAATGAAGTATGGTAAGTGGGCGAAGTATAAGGTTAGATCAATTCGCAAGAACGTATTTGTTCGATTTAACTTCAATTAAGTGCTACTTTCTTATTCGTTAGAATGGTTAATACACGTTGGGTCCCTGGTTGTCGTGGTAGTTATAAAAATTGTCCGAACGTGCAATTCAGTTTCCAATTGACACTGTGGTAGTAATTGGTATCTCTTTTGAATAAAGTTAGTTGCTTCCTGGACGTTGTATTGAGCACTGATGTTAAACTTTCTGGTCATCAGAACACACACAGAAATTGTCACGTGGCGCTGCAAAGAAAGCTTTATTTTTAATTTATTAAAAGACAGGTGATCAATCATGTCAAATAGACGAAGAAAAGGGACTTAGTACAAGCAACTAAACAAATGTTTGTTGTATTTTTGTAGAACGTCTTACATATACGTTAGTGGAGGGTTCAGGAAGATAAAATGAATTCCCAAGGCGTGCCATCAATGCTTTTGACGGGAAATCTATCTGAGAATAGGAAATTTTGGAGGCAAAGATTTGAGATGTATCTATTATCCACAGAAATTAGCACGAAAGAAGAGAGCGCGCAGTTGTTAACTCTAATCAGCGAAGAAAGTATAAGAATCTACAATAGTTTCGAGTTTCAAGAAGAGAAAAATAAGTTCAAAATTTTACTGGATAAGTTTGATTTCCATTTTAACCAGGTTCATGAAAGACATAAATTTTTAACGCAAAAAGCAATCGGAACACTTAACTTCGGAGCAATATATAACAGACTTAAAAAAATCTGTCGTTATGGTGTGAGTTGGGAACACTAGTGGAGAGTCTTGTGAAAGATGTTCTAATCTGTGGCATTAAATCTAACAAAATTAAGAGGAAGTTATTGCAGGAAGATGTAGAGGAACTAAATGATGCCTTTTACATTTGCCAAACAATAAAAAGTGCTGAAACAACGAATAAGTATATAACAGGAAGTACCCAAGAATCTATCAACATTGATAAAATCAACCAGCGAGGAATTCGGCACCACGAAACCCAGGGGTCTAGTACGAGGCAACCGTTGGATGGTAAACATTACACGAAGCAGTGTCTGAGGTGCTTGTATCAGCATGAATATGGCAAATGTCCTGCGAAAAATGTGGGAGAATCAATCACTTGTAAATCAAAACACTAGGATGTAAGAAAAAATGTACATAGCGTAAACAACAATGAATTTGGATGCTATTGAGGATTTTTCCGGTCGGGATGTAAAGGAATCATGGGTTGCTGCAATTGAGATTATTAATTTTATGTTGGATACAGGTGCCATGGCCAATCTAATTTCTGAAAGAATTTTAAGTAAAGCAGGTATTATAGCGTACAAAATTGTTAGGGAGAGGATGGCTCAGTTGTTATAACAAATAGAAGATTTCTTAGAAGAATAAGTAGTGGAAATATTGTCCCATCTTCCAAAGCCAAAAATGATAACGTTAAACTATGTCAAGATTTTTCGGTATATAAGAATATGTTGATGTGTATGAATCAGACAGAGTCACAGATAACAGTTTTCCCAGAGCAGAGGCACAGGCAGGAAGATTGTCTAGAAAATAACTTAGAGGGAAATAACTTACGAATCACTCGGTGTGATAGAGCTGTCAAAAAACCTCCTCAACACTACTTAGACTACAATACCCATTGGGATGGAGTACTTAAAATACAAGGGGTAGAATAGGAAAAGGATATTACATGTTGCATTTGTCTATTTATAGATGCAGCTTTTGTAGTTTTATATAAAAAGGGGATTTAGTGGGTTGGTTGAATAAAGTTAGTTGCCAATTTCCCAAATTTCTAACTTATTTATCAGAAAATATCGAGTTTCGCCCAAATCGGATAAATGTTATCAGGGCAATTGCGCAAAGCAAAAGAGAGTTTGAAGTTTACCAAAAACGAATTTCATGTATAATATTTAAAATTTCTAGCTATTTTCAATTCTTTCCAGTTACCTGACCACCCAAAAACACTTTTTATCTGTAATAACATAACTGAAATCACAGATTTAAAATAGATATGGTGACGTCACACATCAACATTACGGCCTTATTCTTTCGGTGGTAATGATGAAGTGGAGTAGCGCGATAATGGTTTTATTTTTAACATTTGGTAGACTTAAATTGTTTATAACAACCAAGCGTTTGATTTAACTATCATTTGCTTCATCCAACAAATATTTGTATGCACAGAGAAAAGTATTTTCTAATCGCAAGAAATTAGACGTTCTTGGGCCAGTTTCTTTAAGAGAAGTAAGTTTATTCTTGTG